>JAOPHQ010003181.1:0-95000 GCA_030340625.1 Merluccius polli | reverse complement strand
GATACATATGTACGGGGGATAAGCTTACAGAGCGTTAGGGATGTAAATTATGAACTAGTAATATTTTAAATATGTATGTATAGAGACTCGGATCCATACGTACAATACATACTAGAGACATGATGGTAGATGGAGACATTAATCTTTCACCATGTGTGTCCAGACTCAAGAGTTTCACAGTCCCAGGCCTTGGATGTGTCGAGTCCCAGCAATAATAAACCTTGAGTTTGATGTGATTATAGAGTCAGGACATTTTACGAGCCCCCCCCCCCGCCCCCGCCCCCGCCGCCGCCTCCCTTATCCACACTTCGGTCACGATGTTGGGACTTTTTCACTTGGCGGCCAACAGCTGGGTGAGAGGAGAGGGAGATGAAGAGAGAGAGGGAGGGAGGGAGGGAGGGAGGGAGGGAGGGAGGGAGGGAGGGAGGGAGAGTAGAGTGTCGTAGTGCACTGACGCAAGGAAACTATTTTCACAAACATGGCAACGCGAGGACATTTTTATCCCTACATTATGTAAGGACGTGAATGACTAACGGATTGTGTTGCCACTCTTTGAGCATCTGCAGGGGTTAGGGAACGCAGGGTTGGCATGGCAATGGGCATCCCATGAATGCAGGTCTCTGAAATCTCCCTTTGCGCTGAAGTGGAAAATAACAAAGTGCATTCACACTATTGCACTACTGTACCTTTCGTAGGCCTACTCGTATTGAACGCACATTACAGTGAATGCCAGAGGCGTGCCAATCGAGGAGCAGATAGGAGGGCTATGGATGGAGGACACTGTGGACATGGGGAGCCAAACACCCTAACCACTAGAGCGGCCATTGTTCCCGCCACTACATCTTTCAGACAGACAGCTCCATATGTTTTGTCCCCTGCATGTCTACCGCTCTTTGTTGCGTGAAGAAGCCAGCAGCTTTTATAAATATTAAAAAACGGGAGATTGATTCCCTCTGGTATTGTAAGACACCTTGGAGGCAGGCCTGGCTTTGGCTAAGCCAGGGCCGGCTGATGTTGTTATTATATTGTTTACCAATATTTTTTGTATTTTTGTGTATTTTTTGACACGCATCTTTATTTAGTCATTACAAGTGAGACTCGCTATCCAAGCAGACAATCAATGTCGGATCAACTGAAACGTGGCCAAGCTGCTGCCCAACCAAGTTTCCAAAAGAAACACCCGGACGTTGCTATGTGTGCTGGTGTTTTTATTAGTGGTAAGTGCAGTTAAGATACTTAGCGTTTCTGGATATAAATGCTGCGTTCCCATGGTTGCTGCATGGATTTCGGCTGCCTGGGAGTCCTCCTTTTGGCCCCTCATTCAATTGTCTCTCGTGGCCGTGGTCCAAAAGTACAGAACGCTAGTTAATCCTAGTTAGGGAGCAGGCTCCTCATTAATCAAGAGTTTGTGGAAAAACAAAACCCATTTTGCGCCTACAAGTTCGTATGCACAAAAAAGTTGGGATTAATCAAGCGTTCTTATAGGCTTGTCGTACGCACAGTTTCCCGTGATAAATACCGTTAGTCGTTCGAAATCCTTATGCTCGTGCCCGCTTAGCTCATTACCATACATTTTACGCCCATAAATAACCATATATGGTCTCAAAACATCCCCTTTAACGCCACAGGAAATGTGCGAATGAATATGACAAAATGGAAATAGCCGATTAAAATTTTGAATGGATTGGAATAAAATAAAATAAATGCATCACTTAGTGAAATAGAAGTTCTTGTGGCAGAAGTTTAATCAGAGTAGAGGACACTTCTTGGTCCACTTTCTGTCATGCTCTCTTCTCAAACTAAAAATTTGGCATAGGAGCGAGTGTCCCTCCCCCCCACACAGTAGCCTATCAGAGGTTCCTCTCCCCCACACAGTAGCCTATCAGAGGTCCCTCTCCCCCACACAGTAGCCTATCAGAGGTCCCTCTCCCCCACACAGTAGTCTATCAGAGGTCCCTCTCCCCCACACAGTAGCCTATCAGAGGTCCCTCTCCCCCACACAGTAGCCTATCAGAGGTCCCTCTCCCCCACACAGTAGCCTATCAGAGGTCCCTCTCCCCCACACAGTAGCCTATCAGAGGTCCCTCTCCCCCACACAGTAGCCTATCAGAGGATCCTCTCCCCCACACAGTAGCCTATCAGAGGATCCTCTCCCCCACACAATAGCCCATCAGAGGTCCCTCTCCCCCACACAGTAGCCTATCAGAGGTCCCCCTACCCCACACAGTAGCCTATCAGAGGTCCCTCTCCCCCACACGGTAGCCTATCAGAGGTCCCCCCCCCCCCCCCCCACACAGTAGCCTATCAGAGGTCCATCTCCCCCACACAGTAGCCTATCAGAGGTCCCCTCTCCCCCACACAGTAGCCTATCAGAGGTCCCCTCTCCCCCACACAGTAGCCTATCAGAGGTTACAAGTATTTTGATCTAAAATCAAGCGCTATGAAAGAGTGTGAATGCCGATCTGGTGGTGCTGAGGCTGACCGAGTCCTCTAGAGATGCGCATCGCCTGCGTCATTGGAGAGCGCATGGACTGCAGCCAGGCGTTAAACAGCTTAGCCAGTGCTGGGAAACTCCTGCTGTATCTCCTAACTCTCTCTGAGACGAGCCACTAGCCAAAAAACCTGAGGGTGGAGAGGACTTGCACACCGCCAATAAGTTTGCTTCTTCTTATGCATCCTGCCGCCCCAACTACATCCTCTAACAACTAGATCAGCCCCCACCACTTCTTCTACCCTTTAGGCAGTTACTAAATGTTGGTGAGCGAACCTATTTTAGTCTCAACAACAATATGCAACGGCGAAGGCTTTATTTCTCTAGAGAGCCATTTGTCCGTTCTGGGCTACCGTAGAAACAAGTGAAAGGCGAGCCGCTCCCCGTGTGAATATATACGGCTCATTCTAAGCAAACGAAAACACAGCGATTATTATTTTCGGGTCATTATATACACTAATAATGAAAACATACTTATGAATATTCTATTCAATTTCTGCCGAGTCTGTTTCAGCAGACGCCAGGAAATTCTACACAGTGAACCTTTAGCTGGTCATGTTTGCGATTTCCTTCTGGTGATTTCCCTGTTTTCTCTGTGCGTACGCACGGTCGAACCCCGTGCGTACGTTTTCTCCTAAAGTACGCACATTTTCAAGCCAAGAACAAATTGATGAATCCCACGTTTTGGTGAAAAACGCAACGCGTACGCATGGCTTACTTTACGCACAGATTTCTTCTTACGCAACTTTGATAACTGAGGGCCCATGTGACAGGAAGCCTAGCAACCGAGACTGTGGCTCCTCCATCTGTGGCTTTGTGCGGATGGTAGCAAGACAGGGGCGGTTCTAGGATCAGACCTTTGGGGGGGGCTCAGAGGGGCGGTTCTAGGATCAGACCTTTGGGGGGGGGCTCAGAGGGGCGGGTTCTAGGATCAGACCCTTTGGGGGGGCTCAGAGGGGCGGTTCTAGGATCAGACCTTTGGGGGGGGCTCAGAGGGGCGGTTCTAGGATCAGACCTTTGGGGGGGCTCAGAGGGGGCGGTTCTAGGATCAGACCTTTGGGGGGGGGCTCAGAGGGGCGGTGTCTAGGATCAGACCTTTGGGGGGGGGCTCAGAGGGGGCGGGTTCTAGGATCAGACCTTTGGGGGGGGCTCAGAGGGGCGGTTCTAGGATCAGACCTTTGGGGGGAGGCTCAGAGGGGCGGTTCTAGGGATCAGACCTTTGGGGGGGAGCTCAGAGGGGCGGTTCTAGGATCAGACCTTTGGGGGGGGCTCAGAGGGGCGGTTCTAGGATCAGACCTTTGGGGGGGGCTCAGAGGGGCGGTTCTAGGATCAGACCTTTGGGGGGGGCTCAGAGGGGCAGTTCTAGGATCAGACCTTTGGGGGGGCTCAGAGGGGGCGGTTCTAGGGATCAGACCTTTGGGGGGGCTCAGAGGGGCGGTTCTAGGATCAGACCTTTGGGGGGGCTCATAGGGGCGTTCTAGGATCAGACCTTTGGGGGGGCTCAGAGGGGCGGTTCTAGATCAGATCCTTTGGGGGGGCTCAGAGGGGCGGTTCTAGGATCAGACCTTTGGGGGGGCTCAGAGGGGCGGTTCTAGGATCAGACCTTTGGGGGGGCTCAGAGGGGCGGTTCTAGGATCAGACCTTTGGGGGGGCTCAGAGGGGCGGTTCTAGGATCAGACCTTTGGGGGGGCTCAGAGGGGCTGTGAGGGAAAGAGAAATCACGTATGTGAGAGAATCATGCTGGCAACAGGCCCAAGTAGGCCAATTAGGCCTACTTCTACTTCTGTATTAATTAGGACATATCTCGTGTTCTATTTGGAGTACAAAAATAATATTGGTATCGTTGGAAAGGTAAAAATGTCCTTTTCGTTTGGGGGGCTGAGATTGAATTTGGGGAGGCTAAGCCCCCCCAAAAAACGTCCTAAAACCGCCACTGGCCGGGACTACGAGATATAAGAAGAGGGCTCTTGGGGACGCCAGTGATTATTTCTACGTCACCTGAATTGTTATGTCAAATACAAGTGCGACATTGTGGCGCAGGGGAGAGAACTGCATGTGATCTGCACAGGTGACCCGGGTTCAAGTCCCAGTGAGGGAGTGTGCTGTGGTGTCATTTTATTTCTACATGAATTGTAACGTCAAATACAAGTGTGTTTGACAGCAGAGACTGGGGGGGGGGGGGGGTGTTGCTCATTAAAGAGCAAGAGGAAGCAGACGGACCCAAAGCCTTTTAAATCAGCGTTGTTGTCTCTCTGGCTTCAAGCTAAAATGTATTAGGACTACCATATGGTGCTAGCAACACAAGGATGCTAACATGTCCCACTGTAGCACTTCTCACATAGGATGCTGACATGTCCCACTGACCCTCAACACGATATCAAACATATTGAGGTTGCGTTTAGGGAACCTTTGAACAATAAACGCTTTGTTCCTCTATTCGTATTGCAGTGCCATGCAGCGGTCGTGGAGAGAGAAGTTGTGGTTTTCCTCCACAACCTTTCAAATCAGACACTTAAGCAAACCCTTCCCTAGGCCTCCCATGGTGAAGCCACTTACAAGGTGATAGACTTCCTATTGTTCAAAGACAACTACAATTTGATTAATGAGTAAATCACGGCAATATATATATAATGTGGATGTGAGTTTATGTGCAGCAGCAGGCTAGTTATTTATATAGTTCCCTTTTTTAATTGATTTCCACACTGCCAAGCGCGTGGAAGCCAACAGAATAAAACTATTCCAAAGACAAACAGACATAATCAATTGTGAATAACCTGTTCACTATCCAACTAAACCTGTTCACATTCAACGTCGCAGCAAGGGTTCAGGTAATGGGCTCATACAATAAATAAGATGCAGCCTACTTTATTCATCCCGCCCAGATGGGAAATGAGGGTTGGAAGTGGTTCAGGAAGTGTGTTGTGTGTGTTAAGTGTGTTGTCTCTGTCATGTGTCTAATATTAAATTGATTTGATTTATGCACTTAAACCCTTCAAGTCCAGCAGATGCTACGATAACTTGCATTGGCCACTAGTGGGCGGCATGGAGCCAGCGCCGAGGGCCCCCACGGTCAGGGAGACTATGACGTCAGCTCTTTTCGACAAACAGGTTACAATTATGGCTTGCATATCGTTATTTATTTGTATTCATGTTTTATGGTATCGTAAACATTCATTTTTTTATGTCTAACTATTGCCCATAGCAATTATAAGCAATGGTAATAATCATAGGAAATGAGTGATGAGGATTTCTTCATTCCTCAGCTGTCCTCATCTATCCATCCATCTACCTACTATCTAACTATTTACCTCCTTATCTATACTATCCATCCATCATCCATCTACCTACTATCTACCTATTTACCTCCCTATCTATACTATCCATCCATCATCCATCTACCTACTATCTACCTATTTACCTCCCTATCTATACTATCCATCCATCATCCATCCTACTATCTAACTATTTACCTTCCTATCTATACTAATCCATCCATCTACCTACTATCTACCTATTTACCTCCCTATCTATACTAATCCATCCATCTACCTACTATCTACCTATTTACCTCCCTATCTATACTATCTACCCATTCATCCATATATCTGCCTTCTATCTGCATTTACATTTAAGGCATTTAGCAGACGCTTTTATCCAAAGCGACTTACAATAAGTACATTTTTCAGTAGAAAGTAAAACAACAATATAGCAATGATATATCGGTACAGCAAGCATGTCAACAGAACGAGTTTCTAAGTGCACCATAATTGCTATAGGTGTTATCCTTTCTGGTTTACAGCATGGATAGCTTGGGTAAGATGCTATAAGGGGCTAAGTACTATTGCTATTCCCATCTATCCATCCATCCATCCATCCATCCATCCATCCATCCATCCATCCATCCATACATACATACATACATACATACATACATCCATCCATCTTCCTTTAATGCATGTGGAGGTACAGCAAGAAGCAACATCATATAAAAACACTCATGTTAAAGTATTCAAACAAAACGTTGAAATATGCCTCTGATTACACCGCCGGTGTAACAAGAGCAAGAGCCGGCGCTCTGTGTTATAAAAAGAGTGCTGTGATTGAGACAAGGAGCAGCTGTGTGGTTGGCTGTACCAGCTGGAGAGAGAAAGGCCCCCCCCCCCCCACACACACACGCACACACACACACACACGCACACGCACACACACTCCTCAGCTGGCCCCTGCCGACGCTACCTGCGCAGGAGCCACTCCAGGGGCCAATTTGTCCCGGCCCACACTGGAGTTTGAGGAGCAGCGGGTGAGGAGCAGCGGGTGAGGAGCAGCGGGTGAGCAGAGCGGGCGGCTCCGTCGCCATCTCAGGTCTTTGTTCGTCCGACGGCTTCATGTTTCACTACTGTGTCTGTGAAATGGCAGTTAAGGAACACAATGGCGCCGTTTGATGGAAAGTTGGGGAAAGTAATAATCCCAGAGCGGCGTTTTGTTTTTGCAATGGAGGATTTATAATTCGGAGGCTTTTCTTCCTTTGTGGGTTCGCCTCCAGAATTGCACACAATCTTCATTCTCTATTAAAGTATTCTGTCAATAAATTAGCACATGAGCTACAGAAAAACATCATCAGCTGGCAAAAAATACATAGTAAGACGTGTAATACATAATCACATACATAGATATGAAAGTGAGATAATGCATGTTGTGCATGTTTGAAAGTCATGGTTATGTTGTTAGTGTTTTGAAATGTTTCCGGTAGTCACAAGTGAAATGAAAGGCTACTGATAAAGGTTGGTTCCTATCGATTAGGGCCAGCTAATCAGTAGCATGAGGTTCCCTAATGAAGGTCAAATCTGAACCGTACCAACCAGGAGAGAACAACACAAGCGGAAGACATAGTGACGGACATTTGAGGGAAACACTATATTGTGGAAATCACAATTATACGCGTTACGTCTGAGTATAAGTTGGTAAATAGGACAAAGGGAAGTAAGAATCTGCCATCCGCGTGTTCAGGTCATAGGAGAGTACACATGGACTAAAGGAGAGGACAGACTGTGGGGGAGAGATTCATGTCTTTTCAAATGAAGGATGACTGGGCTGAAACCAGAATCAAGAAAAATGACAAACGGGAGAGAGAGAGAGCGCGAGAGAGAGAGAGAGAGAGAGAGAGAGAAAAATTGATGGATGCAGACTATAGAGAGAGAGAGAGAAAAAAAAAGGTTTCAAACCACCTCTGGCCCACTCATTCATCTCTGGGGGATCGAGGGATTATGGAAATGTGACTGTGAGAGAGAGAGAGAGAGAGAGAGAGGCTGATATGAGAGAGAGAGAACAAGAGATACTGTGTGAGAGATCAGGAGGGAGAGAGAGAGAGAGAGAGAGAGAGAGAGAGAGAGAGGGAGAGAGAGAGGGAGGAAGGGAGGGAGGGAGGGGGCGAGCCAGGCAATGGAGGATGTAGAAAGAGCGAGCGCTCTCTCACGCTTGCTCAGAAACAAGACGACAGAGACGAGACACCAGAGAGAGAGAGAGAGAGAGGGAGAGAGAGGCAGAGACAAAATACCTGTGGATCTGTTCATCTTTTACAGAGGAGGAGGAGGAGGAGGAGGAGGAGGCGAAGCGGCAGGATTTAGAGAGACGGAGAGAAGGGCTGAGGAGGTAGGGGACAAGTTAAAACGTAGATTGCTGAAACCAGAGATGGCTTCTCGAGGGAGTGTGTTTTTCTTTACGCCTGTATTCACTGTCCAGAACAGAATAGACTAGAAACAACATCAGAAGTCATGGAGGTGTCTGTATAGGAGCTCATAGGAGCGCTTGTTTTGGATGCTATTTTGCATAATAATAATAATAATAATAATAATAATAATATTTGGACCCAGATTAGAGGAATGCTAGTGAATGGGTTGTGACGTACCGGTACCCGCCAGGTGTGACAGGGACAGGGTCGGGTGAGACCAGGGTGCAAGGGCATCCATCCAATCAGAGGAGAGATATCTAACAACATACGCTCCGGCTTTCTAAAAAAAAAAAAGATCATCGTTCACACACACACACACACACACACACACCTTGTTTTTATTCGAAATACCCGATGTCTAATTAGTTATCGCCGTAACGTCATTCTCAGACGTCGACCTTTATGTGTGTTTAGTGGCCGAAGCGGCTGCCGTTATTCAGGTGTTCCTCATATTTGTTTCCATATCTTTGTCAGAGCAATATTCCACTTGGATATCTTTACTGAAGTTAGACGTCAAACTTATAAAGTTGCTGACGACGTTCCTGTTTTTACAATTCACACACACAAATGTGAACGCAAGCAACACACAACGAGACGTTGCTTTTTTACACTTAACAGTCACAAATCAGCTTGCTGCAATACACACATCAACATCATATTAAACCCCACATTGTCAAACCCATTGCGATCCGCACACCGGCTCATTTTAAAGCCATATCACGGACGACAGATATTGACTGTGTTCCTGACGTGGGTGACTTGTAGTCTGGATGCAGCCGGCAGGTCACACCGTGGTCACGTTGTCGTCTCCGTTGCTAAGATGTGCAGACATGTGTGTCTGAAGGGGAGCTGGAGGGAGGAGGAGGAGGAGGAGGTGGTGGAGGTGGGGAGAGGAGGAGGAGAACCATAATCAGCCCCGTTAGCCAAGTCTGAGAAGGAGAAGGAGGACTGTGGCCGCCGGCGTACGACTTGTCTCTCCTGACGCAAACGCCCCAGCGGACGTGAACACGTGAACGGAGACACGGCAGCCTTATAGCCCATTGCCAGGTGACGCCCCAGGGGACTCCCCCCCCCCCTCCTCCTCCCCCCCCCCCCCCTCCTCCTCCTCCTCCTCCTCCTCCTCCTCCTTCTCCTTTCTGGGTCCCAGACCAGGACGTCTTCGCCTCACCTGGACGGTATTTATACACACGCCGAATACAGACCGCCGTCAAAGACACAGGACACCATCGACCCGAGAGAGAGAGAGAGAGAGAGAGAGAGAGAGACCTGAGTGTTCCTCTCTCTGAGGAAAGGAGGGAGCGAGACACGTTACTTCCTCCCAGCGAGGAGGGAGACAAGGACAGTTACTTCCTCATAAGGAAAGGAGGGAGCGAGACACGTTACTTCCTCCCAGCGAGGAGGGAGACAAGGACAGTTACTTCCTCATAAGGAAAGGAGGGAGCGAGACACGTTACTTCCTCCCAGCGAGGAGGGAGACGAGGACAGTTACTTCCTCATAAGGAAAGGAGGGAGCGAGACACGTTACTTCCTCCCAGTGAGGAAGGGAGACAAGGACAGTTACTTCCTCATAAGGAAAGGAGGGAGCGAGACACGTTACTTCCTCCAAGCGAGGAGGGAGACAAGGACAGTTACTTCCTCATAAGGAAAGGAGGGAGCGAGACACGTTACTTCCTCCCAGCGAGGAGGGAGACAAGGACAGTTACTTCCTCATAAGGAAAGGAGGGAGCGAGACACGTTACTTCCTCCCAGTGAGGAGGGAGACGAGGACAGTTACTTCCTCATAAGGAAAGGAGGGAGCGAGACACGTTACTTCCTCCCAGCGAGGAGGGAGACGAGGACAGTTACTTCCTCATAAGGAAAGGAGGGAGCGAGACACGTTACTTCCTCCAAGCGAGGAGGGAGACAAGGACAGTTACTTCCTCATAAGGAAAGGAGGGAGCGAGACACGTTACTTCCTCCCAGCGAGGAGGGAGACAAGGACAGTTACTTCCTCATAAGGAAAGGAGGGAGCGAGACACGTTACTTCCTCCCAGTGAGGAGGGAAACGAGGACAGTTACTTCCTCATAAGGAAAGGAGGGAGCGAGACACGTTACTTCCTCCCAGCGAAGAGGGAGACGAGGACAGTTACTTCCTCATAAGGAAAGGAGGGAGCGAGACACGTTACTTCCTCCCAGTGAGGAAGGGAGACAAGGACAGTTACTTCCTCATAGGAAAGGAAGGGGAGCAAGGGACACCCATTACTTCCTCCTAGGAAAGGAGGGGAGCAAGAGACGCCCATCACTTCCTCCTCGGAAAGGAGGGGAGCAAGAGACACCCATCACTTCCTCCTAGGAAAGGAAGGGAGAGCAAGAGACGCCCATCACTTCCTCCTAGGAAAGGAGGGGGAGCAAGAGACGCCCATCACTTCCTCCTAGGAAAGGAGGGGGAGCAAGAGACGCCCATCACTTCCTCCTAGGAAAGGAGGGGAGCAAGAGACGCCCATCACTTCCTCCTAGGAAAGGAGAGGAGCAAGGGACGCCCATCACTTCCTCCTAGGAAAGGAAGGGAGAGCAAGAGACGCCCATCACTTCCTCCTAGGAAAGGAAGGGAGAGCAAGAGACGCCCATCACTTCCTCCTCGGAAAGGAGGGGAGCAAGAGACACCCATCACTTCCTCCTAGGAAAGGAAGGGAGAGCAAGAGACGCCCATCACTTCCTCCTAGGAAAGGAAGGGAGAGCAAGAGACGCCCATCACTTCCTCCTAGGAAAGGAAGGGAGAGCAAGAGACGCCCATCACTTCCTCCTAGGAAAGGAGGGGGAGCAAGAGACGCCCATCACTTCCTCCAGGTGGAAGGAGGGAGAGAGTCAGCTTGACTTCCTCCAGGAAAGGAGGGAGAGAGTCAGATTGACTTCCTCCAGGAAAGGAGGGAGAGAGTCCGATTGACTTCCTCCAGGAAAGGAGGGAGAGTTCAGCATCACGTGAGAGAGCGAGAGAAGGGGATCCCCCCCTCTCTCCCTCTTGCCCCAGCAGGCGGTCATCCTGGCCGGGACCGCCATGGCGTTCACCTTCGCAGCCTTCTGCTACATGCTGACCCTGGTACTGTGTGCCGCGCTCATCTTCTTCGTCATCTGGCAGGTGAGGACAGTCTGCTGGTGTGTGTGTGTGTGTGTGTGTGTGTGTGTGTGTGTGTGTGTGTGTGTGTGTGTGTGCGCGTGCGTGAGTGAGACTTACGGTGTTGATTTACGCACACTGATGTCTGTTGTCTCTTTTGTAGCATTTCACACACACACACACACACACACAGATGTGTGTCGCAGGCTGGCATACGTATTGCACACACACACCTGCATGTGATGCATGCTGCACGCATACACACATGCACAACACATGCAGGTGAACACTCTTACTCACGCGTATGCACACACACACACACACACACACACACACACACACACACACACACACACACACACACAGGGACAAACGCAATTTGGATGGCCTTTCTACCTGTGACGGCTGTGAAGCCAACCACTTCCTGTGTGGCAGTAGGCTACTTCCTGTCAGTTCTCTGATGCTCACATCCACAGCCATCGTGCCCACGTAGCCCAAGAGCCCAACTTTATTATATTTCTACCTTTAAATAACACACTTTCCAAAGTAAGAGCGGGCTGAAACCCATTGTGTTTTCGTGACACGGGACAAAGGAGAGAGGTCGGGTTTGTGTCTCTCAGTTGAGACACTGTCAGGCGCGGCTTGCGGAGAACAAAGCGGTGAACAGCCGATCATTTAAAGGCCCGCCCTCCTCTCTCACGTCAAACCGGCTCAAAAAAAGACGACCTCTTGAAACCTCTTTCTTCTCCCGGCGTTTACGGAGTTTTCGTGAAGGTGGAGAAACTGGGATGGGTGAGAGGTGCGACACAAACAAAAACTATTTTCAGTGTTCTGTCTTATCGTCATCAATAATAATAATGATATACTGATGATAATAACGATGTAATGGCCCGGCGTTTCCATTCAGAGCACGTCGGCATGGGCACATCTTGCTGCTCTTCTCTGGACTGCGGATGCTGATGAGTGGAATTTACTCAGAATCCCCCGGGGGAACTGGGTTGTTTGCGTGCGTCTGTGACAACAACCTGCTGGCTGTTGTCACACTTCGAGCAGACAGCTCTACTTAGAGCAGCCAGCGAGGAAGATAGCAATAGCAAACACCAAATGAGATGGAGAGAGAGAGGGAGAGGGAGAGACAGAGACAGACAGAGAGAGAGAGAGAGAGAGAGAGTATATATACAAGGCTTGAAATGTCGAATACGGCATCGACTTGTGCATCGACCAAGTAGTAGGTGAGACTTGGACAGCGGTGATAAATACTCTGTGAGCGCTGTCTCGGGGTCTGAGGGACCCGGTGGCCCCGCACCCACCTCCTCCACAGAGAGGGCTGAGGGCTGAGAGCTCCCCCACTTTTGTGGCAGCGGGGCCACTGCGACGACGGCCAATCAGCTCGCTCCGTCACTGCTACAGTAACCATGGCGCCCGCTGAGGGGGCTCACGGGGTCGCCATGGAAACTGCATCTGTTTACAACGAGAGTCGAGTGTGAAGAGACAGCGATGGAGCGGGGGGGGGGGGGGGGGGGGGGTGAGGAAGAGGAGAGCGGGAGAGAGGGAGTGAGTGAGAGAGAGAGAGAGAGAGAGAGAGAGAGAGAGAGAGAGAGAGAGAGAAAAGGGGAGGGGGGAGATGGAGGACAGATGAAGCTTGTGGTCTGTGAAAAATATAGTTCAGATTTGTGTCGATGATGTAGAAATGGTGGTGATGCGTCGGTCCATCTGTCGTGAATAATGTGTGTGTCTAGCCGTCAGACCGCTGTATCGCTATCCTCCGCGACACACGCAGCTCATAACAGTCATCCTTTCATCATAACAGTCACCCTTTCATCGCAGCAAATACAGAAAGCATGACTTCTGAGCGGAGGGTGATTGTATAGTTATATAGTAGGATATGTGCATTCGTCTGCTCTCTGTGTTCAAACAGGTGTCTGTATCTTGAGGGTTGTGAAAACATACATGTCTTATCATACCTTGAGACAGCACATGACATGAATACTGACCTACAGACATTACCCAGAAACCCACAGGGTCAAAGTCAACGTGTTTTTATTCAAAGACAGCAGTCACAGTGTATGTAAATGTGAAAAGTGAAAGCAGTGAATATGTGAAGGCTGATAGAAGAACATTACAGACAGAAAACGACAACTGTAAAATAATGTAGCTGGTAGCTATTACATACTAAATCGATGCAGGAGATCAACTTTGAATTGAACAGAACACACTGAATTATCTTTTAAGACAATCTTCTTTTGAGGAGAAGAGAAGGTCATTGGGTTTGGACAAGTAATTGGACCATTTTGCTAATTTCCTCTGCAGATAATTGCGTTTGACGAGCTTCGGACCGACTTCAAAAACCCCATCGACCAGAGCAACCCAGTCCGAGCGGTAAGACCTCTCTGGTTTGAGATCACTGTATTTGTCACATCAAATATCCAAATTAGGACAATTTTAATTTTAAATCAATATCAAATACCTTTTTCATTTTCCAATCGATATCAAATCACATTTTCAATTTCAAGTCATTGTTCAATCAAATTTCCATTTTCAAATCAATGTCAAGATCATTTGATTTGGCATTGATTCAAAATAAAAAGAGATTAAATATGAATGTAGCACATTACAATAATTTGCTTCACATGGAAATAGATAGGTAATAACAAAACATAGAGTAATTAAGTATTAAGTAGCATTAAGCATTAAGTAAATTAGAATAATGCCACGAAAATTAATTCTATAAAATGTAAACAGGTGGTTTTATACCACTTGTTTCTCAGCACATTCGATATTTTTTAATCAAGTAGTGCCCTTAAACTCTATAGTAGCTGCTCCTAAACATTACAGTGAGTCATTTCCCTTCATTCAAATTCAAATAAAACAGATCAACTTATTAAAGGGAGTCTGCCTAATGCTTTATTTCCGGAGAAACATTGATTTCACTGTTTACTGAAAAAATATCACTGACATAACCTAGAACTATTCCTCTGTGGGAAGAGAAAACACACCACACTTTTTGCATACAAGCCAAGTAAAAAGCAAATGGCCTTAGTACCAATGGTAAGCACAATAACCCCAGACAAACCTTGTGATAAATAAACACAAGGTCAACAGAACGCTGTTGATCTTGGAACGAGAAGCCATTCTCCTTGAACTAGTGGCTTCACTTGAACCAGAGGAAATACAAAACTACAGTTCTTGAATAGTGAGTATTTGAACAAGACAATGATGATGCAATAGTCTAGTCCTAACTAGACCTTGGTTCTCATTTCATTCATACTAAAGGTCTAGCAGTGCTGTAGAGACAAACGATGTCTCACTTGAAGGCGGGTGCTGTTGAAGTTTAAAACCTATTGGCTCTGCCCAGTGCCACTCTGGATCTGCCTTAACCAATCGTTAACGTTTGGTCGTGACGTATTTCATGCGCCAGAAACCACGTTGCGCGCAGTATACAAACGGCAGATGCAGTGAGCATTAGCATTAGCCTCCGCCCGCCTCCATACTTACGCTCAATCACTGAAATTCACGCACGACCTCTACGTCACTGTGCTCAGGCCGCGCCTCCTGTTCGCTGATTGGAAGGCACATTTGAGGGAAAAGAAATCATTCTAACATACAGCACCGCCAGACCTTAGTACTGAAGTGAAATGAAAATTGAGCGGAAGTACATAGGCGGGCGGAGCCAGGCTAATGATGCAATACTAGTAGCAGGCTAATAAAACTTGAACGAACAAAAACGTATCAAATTTGAATGCTTGAAGCTTTATTAGAACCAGAACAAATAACTCCTCAAACTCCTTCAAATGGTTTAGCGTGCATCACAGACTACTTTGACATGTCCTTCCGGAGCCCACCGACTTTGAGTGCAACAAGATGTAGGCCAACATCACTTTCAGTTCTGGGGCCTGCGCTGAGTCATAACAGCCCTCCTCTGGAGGAGCGGGGACAGGCCGGCTCTGGCCAGCGCTGGCCCACTGTCACCTCTCACTGGGGAAGTGTGGAAGCCCTTCTTCTCACCACTATATATAGACAGCTCACTATGAAATATTTAGTTGTTAATGAGCTCCATCGCTCCCTCTCTCTCTCTCTCTCTCTCTCTCTCTCTCTCTCTCTCTCTCTCTCTCTCTCTCTCTCCCTCTCTCTCCCTCTCATTAAAATGGCTTGAGGTCAGAAGGGGTTATTACTGTTATTAATTTCATCACAGGCACTTTTATCTCATTCCACTGACAAGTGGGGCTGAGAAACAATCATGGCAGAGAAACTACATAACGACACAAATGGTTTTCAAGTGCTGAACAAAACAGGGAGGGGTTCTGAATAATATTGATCATTGATTGTTTATTGTTAACCCAACCAGGATGTGAATAATAGCAGTCTCTGTTTTCAGAGTCATGTTTAGAGATCGTCGCTGCAATGTCGCTTCTCTCTTTATTTGTTTTACAGAGGGAAAGAATTCTTAATATTGAAAGAATTTGCAACCTTCTGCGGAAGGTGAGTAAGCAGTCTTGATGTGTGTGTTGTGGTGTGTGGTGTGTGCGTATATTGCATTATGCTGCTGAATGACACATTGAAATATGAGCCTCAGCTCATATATGTGCAGAATTCATTTTGTATGAACGTGTGTGTGTGTGTGTGTGTGTGTGTGTGTGTGTGTGTGTGTGTGTGTGTGTGTGTGTGTGCGTGTGTGCGTGGGCCGCTCCCAGCTGGTGGTCCCAGAGTACTCCATCCACGGGCTCTTCTGTCTGATGTTCATGTGTGCGGGGGAGTGGGTGACGCTGGGCCTCAACATCCCTCTGCTCTTCTACCATCTGTGGAGGTACCAGCCCACCACCACCACCACCAACCACCACCTCCACCACCACCACCACTACCACCAACCCCACCACCACCACCACAACACAAGACCGCCATGACACCAGTAATGCACCACAGCAGCACCTGAACAACGCAGCAAAACAACATGTTACTTCACTATAAGATATGGTGTATAATAAGGTCACTTGTCCTGGGGTCGTTTTTTCGTGAACCCGGACCTCAGGGGTTCACGAAATTGATGAAACCAAACTGTAGCCCTACAACCAAACCCTAACCCTAAAACTCAAACCGAACACTAACCCTAAAACCACACCCTAAAACCTAACTCTAAAACCTAACCCTAAAACCAAACCCTAAAACCTAACTCTAAAACCTTAACCCTAAAACTCAAACCGAACACTAACCCTAAAACCAAACCGTAAAACCTAACCCTAACCCTAAAACTCAAACCGAACACTAACCCTAAAACCTAACCCTAAAACCAAACCCTAACCCTAAAACTCAAACCGAACACTAACCCTAAAACCAAACCCTAACCCTAAAACTCAAACCAAACACTAACCCTAAAACCTAACCCTAAAACCAAACCCTAACCCTAAAACTCAAACCGAGCTCTAACCCTAAAACCAAACCGTAAAACCAAACCCTAACCCTAAAACTCAAACCGAACACTAACCCTTAAACCACACTCTAAAACCTAACCCTAAAACCAAACCCTGAAACCTAACCCTAAAACCAAACCCTAAAACCTAACCCTAAAACCAAACCCTAAAACCTAACCCTACCCCTAAAACTCAAACCGAACTCTAACCCTAAAACCAAACCCTAAAACCAAACCCTAACCCTAAAACTCAAACTGAACACTAACCCTAAATCCAAACCCTAAAACCTAATCCTAAAACCAAACCCGAACCCTAAAATTTAAACCGAACACTAACCCTAAAACCAGACCCTAACACCTAACCCTAAAACCAAACCCTAACTCCAAAACATATATATATATATATATATTTGACTTCTCTCTCCAGGTTCTTCCACCGGCCTGCGGACGGGTCGGAGGTCATGTACGACCCGGTCAGTGTGATGAACGCTGACATCCTCAACTACTGCCAGAAGGAGTCGTGGTGCAAGCTGGCCTTCTATCTGCTCTCCTTCTTCTACTATCTCTACAGGTGAGGCTTTTACTTTGAAGGTCATCGAGGTGATCTGTTAATAATCTTGATTTTTTTTACTTTAATTACTTTACTTTAAAAGTAGTAATTTTGACTTCACTTAATCGACGCATACCGCTTTGAAGCTGCTGTAGGTCAGATTTGATGGTTGCAAAGAGATCGAGATCTTGATGGATGGCAATGGCATTTCTAACAAATTACACTCAAATTACATCTTACATTTTTCCTACAGCATCTTTAACTTAGTATACGAATAGGCCTACAAATAGAAATGTTAGCAGTGTTTTATGTTTATGTTTGTTTTATGTCCTCCTTTAAAAGTATGGTCTATGCCTTGGTGAGCTTCTAAGCAAACAGTCGAAGATCGAAAGACCAAAATAAAAGACCCGACAACGAAGACGCCTTCATCCAAACATGAACTCAGATGAACGAGAAAGACTGCTCTGAGAGATCGTACGAATGTAAAGGTTTCTTTTCCCGCCGTTTGGTTTGATTAATAGATGTGTCTACAGACTAAACTGAGACAAACAAATACACTAAAAACAGTTTGTGTTGCCTTTTTAATGGATTGCTTAATTCAACAATGTTTCTTAAGGGCTGAAGTTCCCGCTGCTAGTACAGAATCAGTTAATCCACTCACTGTGAATGTCCCTCTATCGCCTCCCTCTAATCCTAACCCTAAAGCCTAGCTCTAGCCCAAGCCCTAAACTCTAGCCTTAACCCGAAACCCTAACTAAACCTAGGGCCACTAGCCCTAATCCTAGCCATAAGCCCTAACCCTAAAACCTAGCCATAACACTAGCCCTTCTCTAATTCTAACACTATACCATAACCCTAGCGCTAGCCTTAGCCCCAAACCCTAAAACCTAGCCCTTACTCTAGCCCTCGACCCTAATCCTAATACCGTACCTTAACCCTAACGCTAAAACCTAGCCCTAACTCTAGCCCTTAACCCTAATCCTAACGCCATACCTTAACCCTAGCCCTAAACCCCAACCCTAACATGTAACCCTAAGCCCCCTACCTCTCCCAGCCGAAGTATTACGCTAAACTTCTCGTCATTCCCGAACACACACCCTAAAAGACACACGACTACTGCTCTATGAGGAGAAGTAGCAATAATACACGTCTCAGCGGTCAAACCAGGGCTATGATTGTGTTAGATTGAGTTTAAATGTATAATACAACAGTTTGAGTTTTTATTGCTCTGTCAATGCCAGAGTTTCAAACCCAGTGTTTGGCCCTCAAATTTAGCTGAACTCCACATGAACTCACACACAAAAACATCTGCATTTCAGAGTGTAACAATATAACTGTTCAATAGCAAGTAGCCTTCGGTGTCATTTTATACGAGTGACGGTATTCGTTCGTTGTATCTGGGAGAATTAGTCTTTCTTTCGCAAGGACGCCAAGCACACTACATTCTCACTTTCCAATGATTTCCTGTTTAAAGTATGGATTCATTTGTGGTTTAAATATGTGGACTGTCCAAGTCCAGATGACTTTTTAAAACAATTAGAAAACACATTAGACGCTTACTCTGATTTGTCTTTTTGTTTTTTTAAATAGTATTTATTTTTGCATTGTAATTTATTTGTTTAATTGTAATTTTTGTATTTATTTATTTATTTTTTAATGTTATTTAGGCCTATGTGTTTATTTATTTATTAATGGGTTAATATGTTTTATGTTTTTTGTCAATTTTATGAAGTTCACCTTAGTTCTGTTTCCAGGGCAGTTGGTCCAACATGTCTACTATAGCTAATATACGTTTTTCCACACATACAAAAGCAATCAAAACTTATAATAATAGCAATGTATTTTCATTCATGATACAATAATTTTCAATATTTTGTACAGTATGTCATAACCGTGGATTGGAACAGATGATCGAAATATCGGTGTGTTGATTGGTAGTCTTTAGGTTACGAGATTAGGGTTCTTCGAGGGTAGAAATGGGCATTTTTACTAAGTACGGTGATATTTGTGTCTTTGATCCATGTTATGATGAAGGATTGGATAGCACTTTGGTTACGGCGGCAAAGACTTTGGTCACTTCCGTGTCTACTTTGCTGTCACGTATACGTTCCTCTGGTCCATGTGTAGATAGATGATGATGGTTCAGAAGAGGTCTTTTATTCACTAAAAACTGATAGTGTGGGGCGAGGGCGCTTGACTACAGCGACATGGTTTTGGGTCCTGGTGTCCGCAGCCGACCTGTAAGAGCAAGATGCCTCCTGACCCCGACCTGCACATTAATGACATCTGAATCCACTGTGTCGCGTTGGATAAATAGAGCATTGCAAAGGTATTACGTTGAAAATAATTAAATGTAATATATTTCTCCGTGCCAAAATCAGTGCCAAACGTAAATCATAACATATAAAAATATGTGATATGTTATGCCTCAAATACAGCAACCATTACATATGTTTTTACTTTTGCAAAAATAATTTACAGGTTAAGACATTACTTTATATGTAAACTGTTTACAAACACTGGCTGACCTTTGACCTTTGAGGTGTTTTAAGGTGTGTGAGGGGATTTTTTTGCAAACTTATGTAACTAGTTATTATATGATAATTAGAAGAACTAATTAATCAGTTCTATTGAAATAAGCCTACATCAAACAAACATATATATTGAAAGATGTGTTATTCAGTAATATATGAATAATCCTGTTACGAGCTTTTTTAGCAACATGTCGATATTGTTGTCCTGTGTGCAACCAAGCCATATGCTGTCTGTGCTCCTGGTCAGTTTAGGATTGAAGGACCACACGTATATTCATAACTAATAATAATAATAATAATAATAATAATGAATCCTTACAATGTAGATCCTCTTTTCCACTGCCAAAGTTAGACTTTTGTGACCTGGTTGAGGAAGGTGTAAATGCTAACTGTAGTCCTTCTGTGTTGTTGTGTGAGAAGATGTTATACAGGACTCTGAGACCTCTAAACTACAGCTTGATTGGACAATCATTGATCATATGGCTAAGCACAGCTGATTTAATAGGACAATATTACAGCGAGGTTGAATGTGTAGTAGTGTGTTGCTCAAAGCGTTTTAGAAAAAAATACAATTATATATATATATATATATATATATATATATATATATATATACATATACATATACATATATATAGTTTATTTGTATCTTGTCTTTTATACATTTACCATCATTGTATATAAGGTACATTTGGTGGATAACTTTACATTGAATAGTTTACAATGGATGTATAGCTCATAAACAACATTTATCATACGGTATTCTAATAAAATATGAATGTTGACATTTTGGTCTCTTGGCGTATTTTTATTTATTGCCTATTTAAAACGATGGATATTTAGATGAGTAAATGAAAAGAAAGAAAGAAAGAAAGAAAGGTTAGAGTGACTTGCTGCATGAAGGTGTAGCTGAACGCTGCTGGTTGCCAGTGTGGGCAGCAGCCAAACATCAGCTCTTGAGAGAGAGAGAGAGAGAGAGAGAGAGAGAGAGAGAGAGAGAGAGAGAGAGAGAGAGAGAGAGAGAGAGAGAGAGAGAGAGAGAGAGAGAGAGAGAGAGAGAGAGAGAGAGAGAGAGAGAGAGAGAGAGAGAGAGAGAGAGAGAGAGAGAGAGAGAGAGAGAGAGAGAGAGAGAGAGAGAGAGAGAGAGAGAGAGAGAGAGAGAGAGAGAGAGAGAGAGAGAGAGAGAGAGAGAGAGAGAGAGAGAGAGAGAGAGAGAGAACGTACTGCTCAGTTTTCACACCGTCAGATACACAGTTCCTGAAGAGACAATAGGCTTCATGTTGAGACCTGCTCACGTGTACCTATACAGGACCTAATATACATGCTAATAATAATAATAATAATAATAAAATAATAATAATAAATAATAAATAAATAATACAGGCCACCACACAGACAAACATCCAAAAAGGTGTATGTTGTCTCAGTTTGAAAAAGGATGTAGAATTTCCACCCCGGTCACCATGGCAACAAAACTGTAGTGTTTGACATTCTTGTTGACATTCAGGGAAGATAAATAAATAACTCAATCAATACGACAAAGTGATGAATTAACCAATGAAATACACATGTCCACATGTGGGGCCCGACATGGCATCCCGTGTCACGTGACATGGCCTCCGCGGCGCTCCTCACCGCCTCAAAAACGTTTTAATTTGTTTTCTCAGTGGAATACATTTCATTATTATGTGCACCAAGACATGTGACGACACACACAGACACACACACACGCACACACACACACGCACACGCACACACACACGCACACACACACACACACACACGCACACAAAAGCACACACACACACACACACACACACACACATTGGATTGCAGGAGGTATCCGCATGTCAGTTATTCTGAATAATTTGTTCTCATGGCATGCATCCTACGTCCATCTCTCTCTCCCCGGGTCTCTCGACGACCACCTCCTCCTCCTCCTCCTCCTCCTCCACCTCCTCCTCCTCCTCCTCCTCCTCCTCCTCCTCCTCAGATAATTGTCTCAACTCCCACCCGAACAACCCTCGCTCTCCGCTCCTACATCTGTGCTCTCGGAAAAAGGCGTTTCCATGGAAACTGGCTACAACCGACATCCTAGGTGTTTAGGCATTAAGATTGGCATGCACACGTATGCACGTGTGAGCGCACGCACGCACACACACACACACACACACACACACACACACACACATGCATGCACATAGACACTCACACACGAGCGGTCGCGCACGCACACACACACACACACACACGCACGCA
Organism: Merluccius polli; assembly: GCA_030340625.1. Taxonomy (NCBI): domain Eukaryota; kingdom Metazoa; phylum Chordata; class Actinopteri; order Gadiformes; family Merlucciidae; genus Merluccius; species Merluccius polli. Next base: position 72,943 of record JAOPHQ010003181.1, on the reverse strand, counting down.
CATGCATGCACATAGACACTCACACACGAGCGGTCGCGCACGCACACACACACACACACACACACACACACACACACACACACGCACACGCACATGCATGCACATAGTCTCTCACACACAAATACAAACACACAGAATCGCTCCGACGTATAAACGCCCACACGCGTAGACACAGTGGAGACATTTTGCCCTTTCGTTATTACGCAACGCGCACTCCCCAGAACGCATTTCTGAACGCTGTCTGAGAGCGACAGCGCCGCCGCTGCTGCTGCATCTGAAATCAATATGTGCTCCATGCCCGCCCCGCCGCTGCACGGACCCAGTCACGTGTCATTAAGTGTAATCAAGTACGATAGGACTGCAGTCGCGCATGTCGGGTATTCAGCTGGCAATCCTGCACGTTTTTATATATATTATACTGTTTCTTTTAATAGAGAACAAGCGATAACCTATGACCTAGGTGTGTTGGTGTGCACCTAGGTGTGTGTGTGTGTGTGTGAGTGTGAGTGTGACAGAGATTGTTTTGCAAATGTCGGTGGTTTGCAAAACCACTAATTACAAAGCATGTGATGAGCCTATTCGAAATCAACACAATATTCATAGATATTCCAAATATTATATTAATAGATGTTATGAATATTGCAAGGCCGTTTATGGGTATTTCCACCCACCCACAGTTGTTCTTTTGTGAGATTTGTTTATGAAGTCATCGTTTGTTTTCCATCAAACGCGACTGTAGAAAATAACAGGAGATGGGGGGACTTATAATAACTTCAAATAAAGCTGCATGAACGGTATTACTTATTTAAAATGTATTTATTAAAAATGTTGAATGGAATCACAAGGACCCTGCAGTCCAACACACACACACACACACACACTCAGGTATGCACACACACACACGCATACACACACACGCATACACACACACACACGCACACACACACGCACACACACACACACACACACACACACACACACACACACGCATACACACACACACGCACGCATACACTCACACACATACACACACACACCCCAAACCAACCACGACATTCAGAAAAAAAATGTCTGAAGTCGAACTCCGGGCGGTTCCAAGCGTCTGATTGGTCCGTGTTTGCGCCGGGGCTCTGTCCCCATTGGCTGCTCGGTCGGGCTCTGTTCCTATTGGCTGCTCAGTAGAGGTAAGGGAAGATCCGGTAGGGGACCCTTTGGCAGTAGGCGTCCCAGGCCAGACCATACTTGCCCCGGCACTGCCTCTCGTCGCGGGCCTCGCGATGGACCAGCAGGACCGTGAAGTACACCACGTAGAAGTAGGGCAGGAGGTGGGAGAACCCTGGACACAATATAATAAGTATATATAAGTAAAATATGTTGACCTTGTAGTCACAGTGTACTTATCGCCACAAAATATGTGGATTTGGTTGTTTTCATAAACAACCAAGTTGGCTGCCGCCGTCTGTTGAATCCACTATCGCGACAGTATTAAACAAACTGGACGGTATAGTTTCTCTTAAAGAAGAATAAACAAATGCTCTTTAAGTTTTAGTTGATAAGAAAGATGTGATTGCCGTACTTCCTCAATGTCGGTCTATCCATTTGTGTCCGGAGGCATTTTGTTCTGGCGATGCCAGGCTATAAGTGATGTATGTGTTAGGTATCTTTTTTTGGATATCCAATAATCATACTTATGGTTATGTCAGCCGATGGATCAATACCGATATTCTTTTAATTTCATTGCCATCCTGCATCCTATGCCGAATGTTGTCATACCGACTGTTGTCCTGGCAACGTACCACAGGGCAGGGTCCAGGCCAGCGCCATCAGCAGGTCTCCCAGGTAGTTGGGGTGTCGCACCAGACCCCACCAGCCCGACACCAGCAGGCGCTTGCCCGTTGCCGTGGCGATGGTCTCCAGGTCTACCGGAGGAGACGTCAAGCGGATAAACATTTTGTTGGGATTGGCTTTTCAACGGCAATTCTGACACTTTTTATATTTTAAAATCTCAGTGTTGGTAATGTAGAGAAGAAAAGCCGGTTGGGCAGGATTGACTCACTGGAAACGCTCGGGTGCTTTGGGTCGCGCCGGAACATGTTTTTCTGCGAGTTGGATTTTCTAAAGATGTAATATCCAATACCTGAGGACAGAGAGAGAGAGAGAGAGAGAGAGAGAGAGAGAGATAATGAAATATTTACACTGTTATCAGTCCCACTGTTATCAGCAACAAAACGCTTGGTCTAGCTCAACTGGTAGAGCAAGGCATTCACACTGCAGGGTTAGGGGTTGGATTCCCTGTCCAGCTCAACCGGCTGAGCGTGAAATTAAAACTGCAGGGGTTAGCGGGGTTCATAGCCTCCTTGGCGGAGGTAATAATAATAATAATAATAATAATAATAATAATAATAATAATAATAAAAGAGTAAACAAAAATGATCCAGTGGTCAAACTCGCATGAGTAGCACAAGGCGAAAAAAGCGCTCTGATTTTGGAGTGAACACACCGTTATGAGACCTGTCTTGGGACTAACTCTAACCCTAAAACCAAACCATAACCCTGAAACCTAAAACAAAACCCAAGCCTAAATCTAAAACCAAACCCTAAACCCTGTTTTACTGTTTAATAGCGTTGGCCGTGTTTGCGTTTGCTGTTCGCCAATTATGCAGTTACAGCAACATGATTGGTCGAAACTAATTTGAAGCGATGGAAAGTTCAACCTGATGTGAGCTCGTCTGTCAATCAGACTTTAGATGATTAGACTTAGATTTTGAATCTAATGTGTGATTTGTGAGAGTACCGTTTATCAGGACGATGCCAGCGGCGGCGGCGGCCCCCAGCTCTTGGGGGTGGACCACCAGGAAGGAGGCCTGCAGGCTGTAGGTGAAGGGGACCCACGCCAGGTCCCCGAACACCAGCATGAAGCCGAAGCCATCGTGCACAATGTCCATGGTGGTCAGCACGGCCTCCTGGGAGATACAACAAACATGCAGGAAATGTTAAAATATGTTCATATATTTACATAATATTATAATATGAATATATATATATATATAATTTTTTTAATATATTTTTTATTATTATATCATAATAAAAAAGCCTTTTGAGTATTGGTTTGCTGCCAACATTTGACTTTTTCCTTAATTAGAGAACAAGGGAACACCTGGTCTCAGATGTACCTGCGGCTTGTTTCATTATCTTCTAGCTAACTAAGAGAATACACACGCACACACCAGTATTTAATGAACAAGCAACCAGGGCCAATACGTAGCCTTATTAAACGCTGTCTACACACACACACACACACAAAGCGTTCTGGTGAGACATAACAACGCAGATGCTGCTCTGCTGCTTAATTCTTTCAGACTGCAGCTCTTCCTGCTGCTTTCAATTGATCCTTGTCAAATGAATAGTCGGTTCTGCAGACGTTGCCCTTGGGAAACAAATATAAATACTTTTAGATACTTAGAAATACTTTTAGATACATCTGAACGCATAGACGGCATTCAGATGCTGTTTAAATACTTATAGACTGCGTTCAGATGCTGTTTAAATACTTATAGACTGCGTTCATTGACACATTCATTTGTATATCCATACATTCAGACATTCATATGTCCATACATGCATACATTCACCCATACACACATTCACCCATTCATATGTATACACATCCATACATACATACATATATTCATAGATATTGATTCATATAGTGGGCCTCTTAGATTCATACATCAGACATCCATACATGCACACATTCGTGCATCACACATTCAAACATTCGCCCATTTATACACCCACACATTCACACTGTCATTTCACTCATTCGACCGGACCCCCTCCACCTCCTCCGGAGCATCTGTTCATGGTGAACATAACAGCTCGTGTGTCTGGGACAACATATAGACTCATCCCTCGACCACTGGAGGGGCTGAGCGGAGGGACTCGCCTCGTTCCAGAGGGCGTCCGCTACGTAGAGCAGCTGGAAGCTGTTGACCAGGATCATGGCCAGCGAGGGCGAGTCCCTCAGCTCCACCTCCTTCATCAGCATGCCCAGGTTGATCACCACCTGCCCAGAGAGAGACAGAGACAGAGAGAGAGAGAGAGAGAGAGACAGAGAGAGAGAGCGAGAGAGAGAGAGAGGTGTTGGATGTCAGTGACACTCCTGCAAGATGGTATCTGCAGGTTTCAGCAAGTCAAATTTAAGACTTTTTAAGACCTTTTTAAGACCACCTTGAATGAAATTTAAGACCTAAAACACGTGATGGTGGGGGGGGATCCCGCTGTATTACCACCCAAGAATACACAGAATGCATCTGGCCTCTTCTGGGTTGGCAACAGACGCGAGCCAACTTCGGAAACGGACGTCTTCCAGCCAACTGTCTTTGAATTTGCACTTACCCATTGTCGCAGACTAGCTAGCAAGCGCGCTGATAACCGTTTATATATGCAGCTAGCAAGAAAGAAGCCTCTCTACATGTCCTTCCCGAAAAGTCCCGCGAGAAAAAAAAAAAAAAAAATAGTCCTGCCCCGACAAATTTAAGACCTTGAGTTACAGTATTTAAGACCAGCATATGACATTTTTAACGAATTTAAGACTTTTTAAGGCCTTAAATTTAGAAACATGAATTTAAGACTTTTTAAGACTTGTTAAGGATGCGCGGACACCCGTCCTGCCCTGTCTATAAGCAAGGCAAGGGCACGAATACAACAGGAGTTGGTTCCCGGGCGCCAGGGCTCTCAGCATAGGATGGGTCCAATTCTTCTTCTTCTTCTGAATGTCAGTGATATGGTATATCAAGATGTAGAGCGGGTTGCTGGTTCCATCCCCGGCTCCTCCTAGCTAAGTGTCGACGCGTGCCTGAGCACCGAACCCTAACTGCTCCCGACCAGCCGGCTGTTGCCTTGTATGGTTAACACCGCCGTTGGCGTATGAATGTGTGTATGAATGGGTGAATTAATGTGTGTATGAGTGGCTTATTGTGCGGTGCTTTGAGTGGCCACAGGTCAGAAAGGCACGAATGAATGAATGCAGTCCATTTACAATTTCTATGACATACAATATGATATTATATGACATATACATCGTTACACAACGCCATCTGACACATGATATGATAACCGAACTGTTACAAATATTGTTGACTCATGTTTGTTTACATAAACAGATCCAGCTAATCATACCCATTAACAAATCAATTGTGATTTATATGCACTTCCACCACAGCATTGTTAAATATTCTTGATACTGATTGGTCACGTTATTGGTGTGCATTATTGTCCAACAACGGGACACCCCATGGTGGTTTATTTCTTACGGCTATTAGAAGCCAACATATGTCGTTGTTCATTACAACGTTGTTCAGTTGGAATCCAATCCATTTTTTTGCTCATTATTTCACGGTGGAAATACGGTACAGATCTAGTCTACAAGCTGTGTTTTCCTATTTTACCACCAGGTGTGAGTGTGATTAGCCATTACAAAGCCATTTCAAAATGATCACTACCCTCTAGTGACATCACAAGTGGGAGCGTTCCACCCAGATGTCTGATGACTAGATTAGTCCACCAGCCTACCCAGTGGACTGTACCAACTGGTAGGCTGATCTATCCATCACATACATCTGGGTGGACACTCCCACTTGTGATGTCACTAGAGGGTAGTCACACGACAATTTAAAAAAATTGCTTGCAATGGCTCATCACACTCACAACTGGTTGGGGCCATTTAAACATTTAATGTAAATGCAACAACTGTAATGACTTGTCCGCATAGAAATGAGAGATTGTAACCCTGCTGGATGGTTGCATTGAGGGACCTGTCCTCGAATAACAATCGAGACCTGGAGCCAAATGACTGGGGGGGACGGGGACGGGTCCCTCCACTGGTCCCATTCATTCCCCGCTCCACAGCGCCATTCTTCCTGCTAATGAGGAACACTCTGGCCTGATTAGAGGAAACTACATGAACTCAATGATTCCTGGGTTTCTTTGTGCATTCTCTAAGCAATGACAATTATAATGAATTATAATATGCACAATGATCATTAGCTCATTGTGTACTATATCCAAGGGATACAATGTTTTGCATGACTCAAAATTGATACATTTAAACTTACACTGACCAAATGAGTTATGGTCCAGAATTAATTTCTGTAGTTTTGTATTCACTTGTGTTAGCGCTGCTATACAATGCCCCCAGCTGGTGTAAAATGTAACAACCAGGACATTGTTTATTCTACATCTGACACTACTTTTTTCCCGATACATATGGCAGCTGTTTTTGTTGTTGTACTTTTGTATTTTCAACTGTAGTGCTTCTAAAGGGTTGCGGTTGAATTAATTTCCTTTAAACTTACCCAGCCGATCAGACCTGGCCTCAGCTCACAGAAATATTTGAGGTCAAAGTTTCCGATCCGAGGGTTGAGCTCTCGTCCGATGAAGAAGTCGTACAGCGGGTTTCCTACAGGAAGCACAGAAGAGCCCTCATGTATGGACGATACTTAATGTAACGTTAAGGGTTCACTTCAGCCTGCGGGTAGATCTGATTTGCAGGTCTGTTATGTTATGTTATGTTATGTTATGTTACTCTGTCTCCTGGCATTTGACAACAACAAGCTAGCGGTATATACGAGTCCATTGACTTGCTGCTTAAACACTCATGACAGTTAAACAAATATATATACAAAAATAGATAACAAATTACAGAGAAACGTGGATAAAATGCAACCTGACAGAATTTAATTCCATATATATTTTCTAGTTAAAAATATCAATTGTAAAAAAACGAAACAAACGGTGTGGTATAACACGTCTAGCTAATAACCGCGGTACACACACGCACCGAAGACACATGTATTTGAAACATGGATGTTTACTGTGACTCCCTGTAGACCGGCAACGATAAAAAAAAAATAAAAAAAAGTAATAACAAGCTGGAATGGAGTCCGACCGCTCCATCATCGCAACAGACCGTCTGCTGTGCTCAGCTCAGGGGACTGACCAGTGTTCCCGCCCGGGGCCAGAGCGTGGTGCGGGGCCCAGAAGGAGCGGATGTACAGGTAGAAGGAGAGCAGGAAGGAGGTCCCCGTGGCGCACACCGCCAGCGGCAACAGCAGCTCAAACAGGGAGCCCAGGGGGGCGCCCATCCACAGCAGCAGCACCAGCAGGCACACGCTGATGCACAGCGCGTGGAAACCTGCACACGGGAGGAGGAGGAGGAGGAGGAGGTGCGGGGGGGGAGGAGGGAGGAGGAGGTGCAGGAGGAGGAGGAGGAGGAGGAGGAGGAGGAGGAGGGGGGGGGAGGAGGAGGAGGTGGAGGGGAAGGAGGTGGGAGGAGGTGGAGGGGGAGGAGGAGGGAGGAGAAGGAGGAGGATGAGGAGATGGATGAGGGGGAGGACATGGAGGAGAGGGAGATGATGGAGGAGGAGGAGGAGGAGGAGGAGGAGGAGGAGGAGGAGGAGGAGGAGGAGGAGGAGGAGGAGGAGGAGGAGGAGGAATACTAATTGTGAGTGATATGTCAGGGAAGAAAGATGAACAGAGGTGGTATCTGGACAAAGAGACATCCTGCATAACGGACCTTGGCTTTCTACACAATGCCATTCTTTATGTTTTTGTCCTCGTCATTATATTGTACTCCAAGTGACAAAACCGATGTCAAATGTGTTTTCAATCAACGTTTCTATTGAGTGAAATCTCCGTTATATAACGTTATTTTTGTGGCGCTTAGTTGTGACGACCACTGCCTCCCCCGTGCTTCGCGTTATCAAGTTTACCAGACGGCCGGTCCATGAATGGGGGTTTAAACGGTGTGATATCAAACCGATTCATTCTCCGTTGAAACAAAAGCGCACTTTCACAACAGGGACATCAAACCACTGCGCACCGCCCACAAACACAAAACGAACGCAACAAAAAAAACAACAACATAAAACACATCATAAAAGCTAAAATAAACACAAACACAACATACCGTTAATGGGATATTTGAGCCGCGTCCCGTTCTTCAGCACCAGTCCTTCGGACACCTGAACGTACAAACACACGTCATGTCATCTTCCTCACGGTACACAGAGACAGAACGACAAAGAAACACTCTTTGACTTGAACTACGGCAGACGCTGTCACTTCGGTATTTGGCATATCTGCCTCTTTTTTTTTTTTTGACAGCGTGTACTGCGAGCGAGACCTGTAGCTGCTTATTATGCAGTTCATTTGCTCAGAGCCTCACTGACAACGTTTTCGTTGTACTGTTCTGACCCTAGAGAGAGAGAGTGATAAGAGTGAGAGAGCTATGAGTCCATTAATTAAAAAAATGTCCATGATTGAAGAAAAAAAGCAATTACGGAAAAGACAGATACACGACTACAGTGTTTAAGGTTGGACTACAAGAGCTACAATCAAAGCGCCGGATCTCAGTACTGCACTATCTGTTGTACTTTCTAATACGGATATTCCCGTAACATTTCACCGAGGGACAGGGACATGGCTGAGAACAATGAATAGCAAGGGTAGCAGTTAATTCATTAAGCAGTCATTAAAATCCTCATTAATCGGGATCCTGCTCTTAATTTTAGAGACCGCAATTCCTTTAAAAACCCCTGAATTAACTAACGGACTAAATTTTGAATCAAACAATTCCAATGTACTAGAAACGTTCATCCGAATCAATCCATTTGACATTTTCCCACATGAGACACGTGCCTTGCCGAGGGGCAGCAGGTAGAGGAAGACGTGGAGGGTGAACCACCCCAGGAGCAGCGCCGGGGCCAGGGGGTCCCAGAGGGCCGAGGTGGGGGGGAGCCGCGGGGGCCACTGCAGGACGCTGGCGGCCGGGGACCGACCGACGCTGAGCAGGTACAGGACCAGCAGCGGCAGGAAGATGGGGATACATGTGGCACCTGGGAGACCGCAGAGAGACACACACAGTTACTATTCACTATTATTTATATAACGTATGGCACAGGTTGCTCTTTCATATTTTTATATCAAAAATGGTCAAATAAAATCAATCAATCAATCAATCACTAGGGCTGGGAGGATATGCTTATCTCCCGATTCGATACTATCACCATACTTGGGTGCCGGTTCGATATTTATTGTGATTTTTAAGTATTGCGATTCATAGTGACATACCTATCTGATACTCCTTATTAATGACATACCTATCTGATACTCCTTATTAATGCCATACCTATCTGATACTCCTTATTAATTACATACCTATCTGATACTCCTTATTAATGCCATACCTATCTGATACTCCTTATTAATTACATACCTATCTGATACTCCTTATTAATGACATACCTATCTGATACTCCTTATTAATGCCATACCTATCTGATACTCCTTATTAATTACATACCTATCTGATACTCCTTATTAATGACATACCTATCTGATACTCCTTATTAATTACATACCTATCTGATACTCTTTATTAATAACATACCTATCTGATACTCCTTAATGACATACCTATCTGATACTCCTTAATGACATCATACCTATCTGATGTTCCTTAATGATATAGCTATTTGAATTCATTGACACGTTTTGAAAAAACTATTTAACTAACTAAATAGCAATAGTAAACATAAAGATAACCGTAGCTTAGCAGACAGCAGTGTACCAGCTATGTATATAGTTGGTACACTGCTGTCTGCTAAGCTACAGTTATCTTTATGTTTACTATTACTATTTAGTTCGTTAAATAAATAGTAATAGTAAACATAAAGATAACCGTAGCTTAGCGGACAGCAGTGTACCAGCTATGTATATAGCGAGTCTCTAGTAAATCATGCAAGGGAACCACCGGCTTGTTGTGAGCAGTTAAAGGTTAGGTGCCTTGCTCAACTCTTTATAGCCCGGAGGAGCCAAGCCAACCAAACTAGCAACCCTCCTGTTGCCAGGCAACCAACTCAGTGTGAATCACGTGATCCGTTGTGGACCCAGGTGTGTTGGGACTATTTCATTATTCATGAAAAACAGCAAACAGCAGACACATTCATCAAGAAATTAAACATTTACTGCTCATTGATTTCATCGGTTTTGTTCATGAGAACAGAGCTCTGTTTCTACTATTTGTAGCGTATATTGGTGTAAATGTCCTCTCTATTGTGGCTTCAGGTACAAATTTGGATCCAGCCGTCCTACTATGTTATAGCAGACCTTCTGGGGGGAGACGGCCCAGAGGGCTGGAGACCAGAAACTGAGAGGGGCGGGGCTACACCTTGTTTCCATATTCTTATATAAGCTTTTTTAAGTGTGTTTCTACAGTGGCCCGTCGACACAGGTGTTGATTTAAAACCTTTACAGACACTTTTTTTTACAGTTTAATAGTGCCGGCTGAGTTTGTGTTCGCTGTTAGCCAATTACGCACTTACAGATCCCGCCTCCAGCCATATGTTTGATTTGTGCGAGACGACTTCAGGTATAACTTTGTAGAACCTATAAAAAGCTTTAAAGAGCGACCATGCATTAGAAATGACATCATCTGGCACAGTGTCAGCCAATCAGGAAGATCAGTTGTAATAGCCCGCAGCTCCCCAGAGCCGGCGCGGTTTCCAATGTTTAAGTTTGACTGGTGGCGATATAGCGTCCTGATATTAACCGTTACGGTGAATAATTACCCAGGGTTCCTCCAAACTCCCTCTCGGTGGTCTGGGAAGATCTCCGCTTGGTTGAATGACTGCTGGACTTCATTATCGACGTCCTAGGAATGAATGAATGAGGAATAAGTGTTATTACAACTGTAATACGGTAACAGTACCGTATTACTTGTATCCTTGATACGGCCTGACAACAGCGCCAGGTTGTGCCAACGTGTTTCCAAGTGGTTCTTAAGCCTCAAGGTTACGGTGGTGGGACCTGAGGCATCTGGGTCTGTGGGGGATTCAACCTTCGATCAGGATCGTATCTGGGCGTAACAAGGGAACCATCAAGTCCCAAATTCACTCTATCGGTTGTTGGCGCCGGGTGTTGACCCTGAGGGAAAGGAGACTCCCCTCACCTCGTATGTTTCCATATTGTACATCATCTCTATGCAAACTCTGTTCGGGGCTCTCGCTCTCTGACAGGCCTCAGGTTCACGTCGTATTGTGAGACCCACCAATCGATGCTTTTCTTTGTTTCCCTGTTTCTTTTCTTTGGTTGTTTAAGAATAAACCTCATCGTTTTACACACCGTCTGATCATTGAAGGTTCAAAATGAATATCGTCACAGTAACCATGATAATATATTCACTTTTATAATATAATATATAACACTTTTACTGTTAATAGTGAACTTGACAAGTATGGAGGAGGAGGAGGAGGAGGAGGAGGAGGAGGATGAGGAGGAGGAGGAGGAGGAGGAGGCAATAGAGGAGGCAATAGAGGAGGGAGGAGAAGGAGATGGAAGATAAGGAGATGGAGGATCAGGGGAAGGAGGAGGATGAGATGGAGGAGCAGGATATGAAGGAGGAGGAGATGGAGGAGATGGAAGAGCAGGAGATTGAGGAGGAGGAGGAGATTGAGGAGGAGGAGGAGATTGAGGAGGAGGAGATTGAGGAGGAGGAGATTGAGGAGGAGATTGAGGAGGAGGAGGAGGAGGAGGAGATTTTGAGTAATATGTTGAGGAAGAAAGATGAACAGAGGTGGTATCTGGACAAAGAGACATCCTTCTACAGAATGGACCTTGGCTTTCTACACAATGCCATCCTCATATTGTACTGCAGCTGGATGCAAAATGTGTTTTCACACATTTTACAAAAGCATTTTGTAAAATGTGTCTTCACACATTTTACATCTTACATGTAAAATGTAAGATGTTATCAAGTTTACCAGACAACTCCTCCATTAAAACAACTTCAGACTGGACCTCAGGTGTGCGTCGGTCTACGGACACTGCGCATGCGCATTGTCCTGCACCACCAGTGATAATAACGTAACCGCTAGGCTACCTTAACTCTCATGACATGTCATTATTACTCAGCTTAGCAACATCTAACACACATAGCGAGCACAGGACAGTTAATACACAACAGTTTACTACATCCTGACAGAAAGGTAACATTAAAAAACACATTATTAATTCATGATGGCGGTGTCCCATGGCCACGACGTCGCTTTAAACAGACAGGTGGTCAGATATGATCACGTGAACGCAGTGATGTGTGGACGGGTGATGTCTTACCGGTATAACGCATGGAGGTGTTAATAGATGAGATGTTGCGGTGGGTGAATGGGTGAATGTAGTGAACGCGGAGCAGCCAGAACAAAACGCCCCTAAAACGTGTCCCTTTCGCGTGAAGTCTCTCAGGGCCAATCAGAAGCCTTGAAGCCATCTGAAGAGGGTGGGGCTTGGGGCCGCTGACCAATCACATGCGTCGTGGCGGTGGCGAGGAGGAGGGCTCTGCGAGCAGGTAGGGCTACGGCCATTGAGAAACACTATAATAGCCTTTTTTTCTTTTCTTTTTTTAAAAACTTTTTTTACTCTGTAAAGCCATATTAACCACACATTATAGATTAATTAACTTCAATAAGTTCAAGATTTCAAAATGCTTTATTCACACTACAATCATACACTGATTTGTTTTCACAGACAAAACTATTTCAAATAAAATGGTGTATAATTTATACTGTATTATTCTGTACCATTTATACTGCATAATTGTGTATAATTATACTGTATAATTCTGTAAATTTATACTGTATTTATTCCGTATAAGTTATTCAGCAAACTAGTGCATCTGCTACATAGCACACTCATTACAATGTGTTCACACAGAATGTGGCTGCAGAATGCTGCAGAACTCGATGGTTAAGTTATTTCCACTCAATTTTGAGAGAAATAAACATTAGAAATGGCCTTCAGCTTTCATCATACACAACCAAGAACAAATGCAAACGCATGTCTCTTATCTCTGAAAGCACACTTTTATGGTGCTTTTTCATTTCCCATTATCTTAAGATTGTTCCTATGATGAGTTATATCGGTCCATTTAACAACTCATTTAACAATGGACCGATATAACTAAATAAAATAACTAACGGGTCATGTAAAAACAACAGATTACGACGTTTGAAGGCCCATCTTCTGTTCCCATTAGGCTGAATCATTAGCCGACGGCGGTTCTAGACCATTTCCTGGAGGCCAGGCTGCGGCCATTACATTACACATTATTGTTCTCTGAGTTTGGGTGCCTGGCCCACCCTCAGACCCGCCAGTGTTGTGATTGTTAAAACAGGTTTAATAAAACGGAGACAACAATGTTTATATATTTGTAATATTTTGATTTATTTTACACTATAAGTTAGCACTTTCAACAGTCAACATTCACATTAGCATCGTATTTGACGTGTCTCATCGACCGATTGGTCCAGCGAATAATAAGATCTGGGGGTCATATGGGCTTCATCCTTCCCCTCACATCCCAGATTCATACTTTTAATCCTTCTATAATGTTTATGGTGTTGAATCAAACTGTCAAATCAAAGGAGCAGCAAAAAACATTATTTTGGCCCAAAAAAAAAGTGATTATAACATCTCGTAGTATTAATATTAATAATGTCACATTAGTTATCCTGGTGAGATATTTATTATGCGTCTACCTGCAAGAACCTTTTTCTATGTAGCAGGTAAGCATTCAAAAATGTGTTCTTGGTGATACAGTGATTCATGTGGACCAACAGGCCTCTGGCGCCACAAGGCTCACCCTCTCACCCCTGACTCATGTCACCCCTTCCCCCCTCTTCACCTCACCCCCGACCCCCCGCACGCCCCACCCCTCTCCTCACCCCCGCTCGCAGATGACCTCGATGACGCTCTGCTCCATGGGGGCAGGGTCCAGGCAGCGGTGGGCGGTGCTGCCCACAATCTCGTCCAGCAGGAAGTGGGCGAGGTTCTCGTCCGACACGAAGCGCCACAGGTACACCTGCAGGTAGTGGCAGTCCACCTGGATCTGCTGCAGGCCGTAGCGGCCGAACGTACGCAGGCGCACGCACTCCAGGAACGTCTTCAGGCTGATCTTTATGATCCCTGTCATCACCGATACCTGGGGGGGGGGGGGGGGGGGGTGGAAAGAGGAGGAGATTTGAGTCAGGGAGAGATGGACACCCTGGAGATGTGTCTCCTTCTTTCCCTGTAGTTAATTAGTTAGCTAGTAAGTTAGTTAGTTAGTTTCCCAGTAGAGACTCACCTTGTTTTGTTTTTGTGTATATTTTCAATGGGTGTTTGTGCCTTTACAAGACAAGATGTATTTTGTAAGATAGTATGAGACCTTATATGACCTGAATACATCTTATCTAAATAATTAGTGACAGCAAATGTGGGTGTCAGAGCACAAGTATAGGCCAGTAATTAGACAATAATAAATATTTAAAATAATAATATATATTATGGACAGAAGCGTGCGGACAGACAGGAAAGTAGGTTGAAAAAAAAAAGAGAGAGAGGGAATGGCATGTAGCGTAGGAGTGCAGGTGGGAATCGAACCCAGAAAAACTCTGTTCCCCCGTTTACTTGTATTTGTTCACAGGGCAGTCTTGGCCTCTACAATATGGCCGGCGACTTCGAGTATCTAGCAATGGGCCGAAGCAGTCAACGTAAAGATGTCTATGGTTAGCGCGCGACCGGGTGCTGCCACCTAGTGGGAGAGGCCGGCCTCACCTTGTTGAACTCCACGGAGCTGAAGATGTCGATCCGCTCGGAGAACAGCTTGTGGATGTTGCTCAGCAGGTTGGTGTCCATCGGGGCGCTGAGGGCAAACCAGGGAAGAGGCGTTGAGCAAAACCCTGACACTTTTATATCAGTAATTTACATTTGACTTGGATTATAGGTGCTGTAGGGAACATTTACGCAAAGGCTATGATTCGAGTATAATTCGTTAGAATATAATACAAAACATGACCACGGGAACAACGTATTCAAAACCCAGTAGAACCTAAGTTAAATCTAATAACTGACCCCTTTGCTTTATCTGTATGTACGTATGGTACTTCTACCACAATACAGTATTGTTACCTGTGCTGGTGTTGAGGATTTCAGCTTTGTTTTGTCTAAATCTTTATCGCACTCTATCGCACACCTAACCATCCCTGGATCCCTCTTCTGTGTTCCCCATCAAGGCTAATACCGCGTCAAGACAACTCGTAACTCGAGAAAAAACAAGCTTCGACTTGTTAAAAATGAATTGAACAGTTCTCAACGGACTAAAGGGACCAGACTAATAAAGTTTGTGTTGAGTACCTTGGAGTGTAGCTGGCGGCGTAGCGCGGCTGCTGACGTGAGCTGCTGTACACGGAGAAGGTTCTCTTGCTGGAGTCACTGCTGTGGGCCTTCCTCACCCCCTCCTCGTAGAGCAGACCCACCTGCAGGTACCGGCCAACCAGAGGAGTCGTTACAGACGGGGAAGTCATGGAACAGTGTTTTTCATTGGTGGAGTCGCTTGAAAAACAGAACTTTTGAATTATAAAAGCAGACATTTTTTAGTCGTTACATTTTTTCCTTTTCTGTACCAGATTGAAGCGTTAAAATCAATTTCACTCGACCCCGCCCACCGCCTATCGTCACGACCCTAAAATACAGAGCTGTGATTGGTGGAGCTGGTACCTGCACGTCGATGGAAGTGGTGTCCTCCACCACCCTCTTCATCACGGCGCGCACGTTGCGCGGCTCGATGGTGTTCACCCAATCACGTGTCTCCACACTCTTCCTCAGCATCTGGGAGATGATCAAACCCTGGACCTGGACCGGGATTCAGATGAGTCATTAGGAATTGCAGGGGACTGTGTCAGATCGCCAACTAACTTGGGCACTTTGCCGTCACAGCACTTGAATTTAAAACATATATGAGAATGATCCAGTCTTCTGTAGATACCCTTGAGCAAAACACCCCAACCACCAACTGATCCTTAATGTCGTGTTTCTGAATTGACTGTAAGTCGCTTTGGATAAAAGTGTCTGATAAATGGACTAAATACAAATGTATTGCAGATGTCTGTCCTCACAGCAGTAACACTAGAGTGGAGGTACTGCATGTAAAGGATAGATGCGTGTTTTGTGAGGGGAACCCACCTTGACGTAGTGGTTGAGCAGCTTCTGAGCAGCTTCTCTGGCCTCGGCACACAGGGCGGTCACCGGGGTAACAGGATTGTGGTGCTGGAGGAGAACAGACAGAAGGGCCACAACACAGACTACAATGTAAATGTTAAAAGTATCTATGTTCATATCTGTGCAAATGGTGAGTTGAGTTGAGTATTGCAGTGGATGTTGCATATTGTCTTCGTATAAGCAGTATGTTTAGACAAACCATTCGTGTTTCAGTCATTTCTTCTGTTACACATGTCAGAATACTTGCTTTCTATAGGGCTTGTACATCGTGTTTCTCATAGGTTACGGTATATTTACTTACAGTACTCTCTTGAGTCCTAAGAGAGTAAGGCATAAGGCAGACTATCGCCAAGAAAAACTCCCATGATGCATTCTGATGTACAAGCCCTATTAACATGTTCAGAGATGTACCTGCAATAGGAGTACATAGCAGGAAAGTAGTAATATAGTCTCGTCTGTGTACCGGAGTAACTGTGGAGAAGCTTTGGTGTGTCTTACAAAGTGTCTGCTAAAGGCCAGGAGACCGTAAATTAATACTCAAATGTACCTGTGAAAGGAACTGTTCGTCGGTGAGGGTGAGGATGTAGGAGATGGTGGAGGTCTCGTAGTCCAGGCAGAGGCGGGACAGCAGCAGCAGCAGGGCGGGGGGGGTGGACCCGCCCTTGTCGCTGGCGGTCTCGCAGAACCGCCGGGACGACTGGCAGATGAACTGGATGAAGCTCACCACCAGGTTCTCGCGCACACCGTGGCTGCAGAACTCTCCCTGGGAGGCGGGAGAAGCAGAACCATAACCTTTTTAGTTAGGGCAATAATTCAATATTATCGTTCATCGTCTTTTAATGATATTGTATCGTTATGACATTAAGATATCGATGTGTGTGTGTGTGTGTGTGTGTGTGGTTGATAGCTGGTTTAAGCCGCTTCACCTGGCCCCGAGTCAGAGTAATTAAACTCTGGGGCAGGGTGAGGCTGCACACCTGTGGTGCATGTGTAATCAAGGCAGGATAAACCGGCTGTCGCCACACACACACACACTCAGGAGAGAGAGCAGATGGGATATGCCGTCACAACAGATTCAGGTCATCAGACGGACAGCAACAACTCTCACCTTGAAGTACGGCTTGTTCGAGAAAGTGATGTCCTTGGCGGTGAACAGGTGCACCGACGCCAGCACCGACTTGATCTGGTTGAGGATGGAGGCGGACAGCGAGGAGAGCAGCTCGGGCAGCCCGCCGGCACCGCCGCCGCCGGCCCCCAGGAGACCCCCGGCCCCGCCCCCCAGCGCCACGGACGCGCCGCCGGCCACGGCCAGCCTGGGCGCCGCCAGCGCCTGCCTCACGTCCGTCAGCGTGTCCAGGTAGAAGCTCTGCAGCGCCTGCAGGTACTGCCTGACCCGCTCGGTGGCGGCCCGGACCACGATCTCCGTGCCCCGGGCGGGGACCTGCGAGCCGGGCAGCAGCTTGGCCACCGCCTGCAGCCGGCGGTGGAAGCGGTCGAGGGCGCGCACCAGCAGGGAGTTGTCGCCCACGCCCCTCTCCTCCCGGATGCGGCGCTCCACGATGGAGAAGTAGCGCGCGGCCAGCTCGTCCACGAAGCCCTGCAGCTTGCCGCTGGCCATCTGCGGGATGTTCTTGGAGGCCAGCTCCCCCGTCTGGGCGCGGTGGACAAACAGCTCCTGGTAGGAGGCCACCACCAGACACAGGCTGCTGACGAACTCGTTGCAGCCGCGGTCGATGAACTCCAGAATGTCCGTCTTGGCCGCCACCGCCGCGGGCGCAGGGGGTGAGGAGGTCTTCGGGGAGGTGTCCGCCGCGGGGGACGATGGGGGAGGCGGCCCGGAGGAGGAGGAGGAGGAGGACGGGGGCTCGGCGGTTCTGATCTCAGCCTCGAGGCCCGCGAGGTCCAGCTGGAGGCGCGCGCCGGCGTGGTTGAGGAACTTGTCGCAGAGCTCCTCGGCGGGTTCGTCCAGCTGGAGGAGGAGCTCCACGCACTCAGACAGGTCTTTAGCACTGGACCCTCCGTCCCTGTGGGGGGGGAGATGAGGTGGAGAGACGGGTGGAGAGACGGGTGGAGAGACGGATGGAGAGACGGGGAGAAGGTCAGGACTAGTTAGTGATGAACATCTGGGAACATCAATTCTTGAAAAACGGCTTAATGTTAATGCAAAAAAAAAAAAAAGAGCTCATAAAAACATTTTTTAATCCTCTCTGGTTGTAAATAAAGTAGAACATTTGGGATATGTCCAAAAGTGAAATTAACATTAAAGCATTGTCTTTACATGTCATGGAAGACTGAATTAAAATGGAAAGGGCAGTGTTGTCCCAAATGGATATATATATACAGTATATATATATATATATATATATCCCATAAAATCGTACTGCATCTGTACCCTCTATATTCCCGAAAACTAATATATGTTCACTTCTTTTAAACTCCACCACCTCAACTAGCGTGTATCTACTCCCAGGCCTGAATGCCCACCTGAACTTCTGCCGGAGATCCTGGGCCAGTTGCTCCATGATGACGTGGCAGTCGTCCTGGATGCCGCTGAACGAGGGCAGGTGGCTGTACTGCTGGAGCACGCAGCGGGCGCGGCGATGGGAGCTCACCGCCTGGCCGTACGCCTGCAGCTCCACGCACTTGTTGAGCCGCGCCGGCAGCTCAAACAGGAACTGCAGCTTCCGAAGCAGCGTGTGGACGCCTGCGGCGACAGGGGAGCGACGGATGGCGGATGTTAACGACCGGGGCGACAATTATTAATCGATCGACGGAAAATTAATCGAATCAAATTTGTATGAACGATTCATCGTATTTAGGTCATTTAGTACAAACACCAAACACTGGCTGCTTGATGCTTGAGAAACTCAAATGTTCGGTTCATGGATCGTTACAGAGTGAATACTTTAGTTTTTCTTGGCTGCTTGTCAGATAAAGCAAGCACATTTAAGACATCACTTTGGACTGTGGTAACTTGTGATGGCGTTTCCTATTATTTAGGACTTTGACCATTTCTAGACTAAATGATTAATCAAAAAAATGAATCGACTATGAAAATAATCGTCAATTTTCATTCATTTCATCCAAAGACTCAATAATCAACTGGCAGCGAGATTTATAATCTCTGTATGTTTCGAAACTATCATGCTTGTATGACATTATAATGTTTCTCCGTTGATTCGACTCAAATAGCGCAAGTCAACCGTTGTGCGTCTCACCAGAGAGTTTAGTGATCTGGGTGTGCTGGTCCTGTAGTGTTCCACTGATGGAGGCGCTGAACTCTGTGATGGCGGCCATGTTGGTGGACAGACAGTCCATTTCATCCTCCATCTTCTTGAAGTCGTTCTTCATCTTCCTTATCGTGTCTAAGAGAAGGTAGGAACAATATATCTGTATAGGGCTCGTACATGAACAGAATGTATCATGTCATTACGATGTGACGTCATGATGTACAAGCCATATTATTTTTGGAGGAGGTAACTAGTGTTGGGAGTTGTGTCTTGTATTCCTATACGAACTTGGTATTATCCTTTCAACTTGTGTGCTGGTACATTTCCACTCCACTGTGTATGCAGCTAGTTGCTTGGTGTTATTGCCAGGTGCTAGGGCAGCATATGTTGTTATTGTCAAGGATGTCTGGGACGGCTGATATCTCGCCCCTGCGCCCAAGGTCAAGCTCTCCCCCGCGAGCCGGGTCATGTTAACTGTCTGCGTCTTCTCTCCGTGACACTGCCTTGTGTCACATTGATTCCTGAGATCGCTGCTTTGTTAGAGACCATCCTGAACCAGAGAAACCTCAGCCACATTAGATGACAGCTAGAAACAGCGCACAATTACTTTCTGGTATTTAGCGCATTAGTTATGCGGTATTTAGAGTATTAGTTGCAGTAGTTGGTAGTATTTACTCATTTAGCAGATTGCTTTTACCCAAAGCGATTCACAGTGAATCCGGATACATGTCATTAATGCGCAGGTAGGGGTTGGGGGGGGGGGGGGGGGGGGGGGCATCTGATGCGTACAGGTAGACTGCCAACATGAGGGATCGAACTCGGGCCGGGAGTCGAGTGAGTGAGTCAATGTGACCGAACGTGCGCTGACCTGTTGCCGATATGAACTTGTTGTAGTTCTCGTAGACCAGCGTCTGCATGTCGCTGTCCAGGGAGCGGATCTGCTTCACCATGCAGCTCTCCTGGTCCATGAGCTCGCCCAGGGAGCACTCCCTCCTCAGCTGCAGTCGCCACGACGACCCAAGAAACACACACAGAATGAGGTTGAGATGGACGCTTTCATCCAGTGAATTCAGATACATGTCGTTAAAGAGGTAGGGTAGGGGTTAGGATGTCTCCAGGGTGGACCATGGGGTGGTCCCATACCATTGGGTGGACCATGGGGTGGTCCCATACCATTGTATGGACCATGGGGTGATCCCATACCATTGGGTGGACCATGGGTGGTCCCATACCATTGTATGGACCATGGGGTGGTCCCATACCATTAGGTGGACCATGGGTGGTCCCATACCATTAGGTGGACCATAGGGTGGTCACATACCATTGGGTGGACCATAGGGTGATCCCATACCATTGAGTGGTCCATAGGGTGATCCCATACCATTGGGTGGACCATGGGGTGGTCCCATACCATTGGGTGGACCATAGGGTGGTCACATACCATTGGGTGGACCATAGGGTGGTCACATACCATTAGGTGGACCATGGGGTGGTCCCATACCATTAGGTGGTCCCATACCATTGGGTGGACCATAGGGTGGTCCCATACCATTGGGTGGACCATGGGGTGGTCCCATACCATTGGGTGGTCCCATACCATTGGGTGGACCATGGGGTGGTCACATACCATTAGGTGGACCATGGGGTGGTCCCATACCATTGAGTGGTCCATGGGGTGGTCCCATACCATTGGGTGGACCATAGGGTGGTCACATACCATTAGGTGGACCATGGGGTGGTCCCACACCATTGGGTGGACCATGGGTGGTCCCACACCATTGGGTGGACCATAGGGTGGTCACATACCATTGGGTGGACCATGGGTGGTCCCATACCATTTTATGGACCATGGGGTGATCCCATACCATTGGGTGGACCATGGGGTGGTCCCATACCATTGAGTGGTCCATGGGGTGGTCCCATACCATTGGGTGGACCATAGGGTGGTCCCATACCATTGGGTGGACCATGGGTTGTCCCACACCATTGGGTGGACCATGGGGTGGTCCCATACCCATTGGGTGGACCATGGGGTGATCCCATACCATTGGGTGGACCATGGGGTGATCCCATACCATTGGGTGGACCATGGGGTGGTCCCATACCATTGGGTGGACCATAGGGTGGTCACATACCATTGGGTGGACCATGGGGTGGTCCCATACCATTGGGTGGACCATAGGGTGGTCACATACCATTAGGTGGACCATGCGGTGGTCCCATACCATTGGGTGGACCATAGGCTGGTCACATACCATTAGGTGGACCATGGGGTGGTCCCATACCATTAGGTGGACCATGCGGTGGTCCCATACCATTGGGTGGACCATAGGCTGGTCACATACCATTAGGTGGACCATGGGGTGGTCCCATACCAGTGGGTGGTCCCATACCATTAGGTGGATCATGGGTGGGGTGGTCCCAGTGGGAACATCATGGACAGTGGGACTATTTTTCCATCACACTGCAGAAAGCAATGTGATGGGTTTGATCCAGACAAGTGCAGTCTTACATCACAATTACACAGGTGAACAGGAAAGGACGGCTTCTGGTTTTTGTGTTTGTTTTTGTTACCTTATTGAGATACACGTCAGGGTCAAAGTGGGGCCCGTTGATGTCGCAGGGGTCCAGGGAGTCCGGCTCGTCCGCCGACTTCCCCTCCTCGTTCATCCCGTAGTACAGCTTCAGCATCCCGTGGACCCTGCGCTTCCGCGACCCCCCGGACTCGGCGGCGTCCACCTCCCCGTCCATCTCCGTCCCGGTCCCGGTCCCAGTCCCGGTCTAGGGTCTACACACACACAAAACCCGCTGCAGAGACACCAAAAAAAAATGGACCCCCTGCGGTTCCGACTTCAGAGGAGACGCGCTGCGGGGGGTTTTCCTAGACGATGTTGCACGTGTTCATGTTGATCTGTATATTTATTTTTAATGTGTTAATGGTCGTTTTTTGTCATGTTTAATCGCGTCATCGGTGTTGTGTGACTGCTGTGTTTTGGCTGCTTCCGGGTTTGACGTCAGGCTTGCGTGATTGCGTGTGGCGCGCAGCGACGTGCGCAGGACAGTTGGCGCAACAGCACCGACCAGTGTTTGAAACATGCAATAACATGCATGCATATTTGAATGCATTTATTATATTTTAGCCTATATATATATATTATTATTATTATAATATATATAATATATTATTATTATTTAGCCTATATATTTAACCTCAATATGAATATGTCTCCTCATTCATAACAAACAAACACTATACTATATATCTAATTACCAGTTGGCCTATAATAAAGGTCTGCGAGTTAAATGCATTTTCCCTATCAAATATTCACTTAGAAAATGTAAAAAGGGGAAATGATACAATGGACAGTCACACGCACACACAATGGTCGTCTTATCAAAACGTATCCACCAGCTTATTACCAAGACTAAACATTAAAACCATTAGGCAGCATAAAGCACATTTCACAACTAAACCCTTTCCTAATGCGTTTTATTTTTAGGCGTGATTACCACACAGAAGACCGTGCACACACACACAACCACTGTAGACCATTTCAGTGATGAAATCTGGATGACTTTAATTGATTCGCTGTGAGCAAGCACACCCATATACAAAATCCAATACTGCCAATACAAAAGCTGCACTTTTCACATATTTTTCAGTAATACAGGGCAGAGAAAGTAAACAGTCACTGCTATGATATTATAAATGTCAAAAGGTGCCATTTGAAACCAAATAGTTATCGGCTATTAGCTTTGTGTTGCGATCTTCTGATCCCTGTGACTATAGAGATACGTAGGCTATATATACTTGCCGGGTTATGAGGGTACAGGTTATTTCTTAGTAATAAATATGATGGAGTTACTTTGAGCAACATGAATTCAACCCCTCAGTCCACAATTGTCACTGCATTTTGGACATACTTGGAAAATAATTCAGAACTTGGACTGCACCTTGATCACTGTACTTGCTTTAGAGACAGCAGGCCTTACTGGTCTGGATTATTCACATAGTGCTTGTGAGGTCAAACAAACAGTCGTCCTTGACCTCTGTGACCTCTAATCTAAAAAGCCCCCAAAAGGCACTTGTTGCATATTGAATCTAGAAACTAGCACTAGATCAAATGTGAGCGCTAACATTATTTCTGTGACGCATGACAATTCAGGGGGGAAAAAAACGCTAGCAATACAACGCAAAAATCCCATAGGCTACAGTGTATTAGCATCAATATCATACTACAAGGAGTACTTGGAATGACTATTCTAAAGTGGAACATGCATAGTGTAACAGCAACAACAATCAAACTTTGAGAATCAGTTTCATAAAAAAGACAGCCGTACGAGTTAACCGACACCTAAGCCCACCTGTTGCAACAACATGAATCTACTTAAAACACGTTAAGGAGATGGGACAGCAACTAGCATATGGAACGTGAACCTGCGTTGACTAAGATGAAGGGTTTTTAAGGGTATTATTGACTGTTTATGGACGGCGGTATCAAACAGAATAGGCTTCTTGGTGCATCTTAGAAATCGGTTTATAATAGATTTATTTATTACAAAACTGAAGGGAATTTTAAAAGACACTATATGTTTGTTTTGCACTTGACATTCATTTTCGGGGCCTAAACTCACCCATTATGTAAAAAAAAAACACCAAAGAAAAACATGATAAAACGTGCTTGTTATTTAAATGTTTGTCTTTTCTTTAGTCTGAAATATATACAGAGCCATGCAGCATACAACGGCAAAACGAAACGTTTCAAAATTGATCCCTTTGTGATAGATTTTGAAGTGGCTTGGTAGTTATATAGGGGCCATTTAATGTCAATAGAGGCATTATCACCACGGTATTAAGCCAAGACCAGCGAGGCCACAATGTGTCATTTAAGTTGTAATATATATTTTTTCTATGGACCTCAAACTGTAAATTACACATTCACGAGGAGGGCTTTTGAACAATGCATCGTCACCCAAATTGTAAAGTTTGAACTCTTACAATGACTGGTAGCTATACAGTATATAATCTTGTAATATATTTGATATAGATCCCAATATAAGCACTAACTGTAATATGTATATGGTCAGCAGTTTCTTTTCTATTAATTTCCAAACTATGTAAAAGTACAAAAGCTGACCTCGACAGAGGCCGTGCTTGCAGGGTTAGATGAGTATTGTAGTATAACTGTAGTAACATGTGTATATGTTCCTCTACAGCCGCTTTAGTTTTGCATAAATGTCACACGTTAATTTCAAGTCACATCCGGTCACCTGAACTAATTTCAGGTGACTATAACTACAAATAAGGCAACTTACTTAAGTTATTTCTTTTGTCTTTCATTTTAGGATTTAAATTTCAATATCTATACCATGGACACTGAAAGGAAAACTCTTGAATAAAACCAAGAAGGAAATAAAAATGCTGCACTTAATAACATGAATAGCACATGAACAAATTCCCTGTAAAATACAGTTCTTTGGTTAAAAGGAAAAGTAACATTTTGCATAGGTTTAGTACAAGGATCATTCAGTGTCTCACAGTTTTTAAGGCATGGGTCACTTTAAGCCTACATTCTTGAACCTATTTGTCATGCAGAATTCACTTATAATTCACCATATGCCTGTTTAATGCAAAATATTTTATTATTAAAACAGTATAATCCAAAAGAATGTTGTTGATGCATTTTTTTCTACTTTTAATCCTATAGCTCTGCATAACAGTTGTACAACTACTGAGTGTTATCTATTAAGTAGAAATGTTAGAAAATGTCGTTCGGACTACAGTAAAATCGCAGCAGGTTTTCTGTTGAAACAGCAGTTCAAGTGAAGGTAATAAAAATGTAAAAAGTGTGGTTACTCATGGCGAAGATATTATTCTTAAGATAACATACGTTTTTTTTCCGACACTTTTTCAGCTCAAGAGGTCAATATAAAGTGTTTAGGATGACTAAAGCACCACTAGATCTACGTCATGACTTCATCTCTTCAGACTGGGGCTGCGCAGCGCAGACCACTGGTTCTGGAACCGGGACCGCAGAACCTTCCCAGATCCTTTTAGGTTTCCTAACGCTCATGTCAGCTCGAATGGTTTCCGTGTCACAGCTGCGTGTCGCCCGCCGCCGGAGGTCATTTCATCGGGGAGCCTGCAGCGTCGCCACGCCACCACGTTCAACTTGATACGACTTAATTTAACCCTCATGTTTTCAGATTACGTCCCACCGAAACAGCAACAGGAAGCCTCACCGCAAAAACCTCTTATTCACATTAACCGTTCTCCTGAAAACTCTAAATATACACAAACGTACTACAGATGAAATATTCCCACTCATTCATACTTGGATCCCTAACTTGGTCCGCTTTTTCCCCGGGTGGAACCACTGAGGCGTTGGGCCTGGCCGCAACCAGGAGTCTCTTGTTCCTTTATATGTCAGTGTTTTATAAATGTACAGGTTTGGTCTTTGGGGAGTGCAGGGGCAGTCAGTTGCTGGCCCTACATGGGAGGGGGGGGGGGGGGGGGGGGGGGGGCTTACTGGGGTCCCTAGCCCTGCTCCAGGCCGTCCGCCGCCTGCACGGTGGCGTAGGTGGGCGCGGCGCTGTTGCGGGCGAAGAAGGACGCGGCTCGCTTGGGCTTCAGCCGCTTGATCTCCATACCTGGAGGGGAAACAGGGAAAGAGAGAAAAGTGGGTTTCCTTTTTCCACGCAGTAATATTATATGGGGGAAGGGTGGTGTAGTGGGCTAGGGTGTTCGACACGAGAGATACTGGGTTTGATCCCCAATGAATCTGATTTCATTAGTGGGGGGAGGTCAGAGTAGACCTGTGAACGCAAATCTGTTTACAAAAGCAACAACAAAACAACACAAAAGAAAAAAGAAAAACGAGAGGTTGAAGATATCTCAACACTAGTTCCCGAGAAAAAAAACGTTTCATGAAATCCCCAAGCTCAAATAGCGCAAATGCATTTTGGGAAACCGCAGTGCAGCTTGCTGGCCGGGAAAAAAAATAAACTTTTTATATAAACAGTGCTGTCATCCTCATCATCGTCGTCTTACCGTTGTTCACGTAGCTGATGGTGCTGAGTGCCTGCACGCGGCTACACACCACGCTGTCCTGTCTGCTTAGCTTGCCCCGCCGCCCGCCACGCCCCTTCCCGTGGCCCTCGTTGTTTTCCGCGCCCTGTGTGACATCACCGCTGGCGCCGCCGCCACCGCCGCCGCCGCCGTCCACCTCGTCCTCCCCTGCTGCCGCTGCTGCTGCACCCGCTGCGGTCGCCGCAGCCACGCCCTCCGACGGTGAGCGCAGCTCCACACAGAACTCAATGAGACCGCTCATTAGCTCTGCCTGGCGGCACAAAGTCACAGAGGTCAGAGGTCAGACAGAGATGGATGTTTGTTTGTCAAGTTAAAAATACAAAAATGGCAGCCGCTTTATTCATTTTGAACGCATCGCTGTAGTACCACTACCTCGGGGGGAGTAGGAAGAAAACCCCTAGTGTGCGTGTGTGTGTGTGTGTGTGTGTGTGTGTGTGTGTGTGTGTGTGTGTGTGTCTAAGTGCGGGCGTGCGTGGCATATGAATATTTAATGGTTTATAATAGTCAAGCTGTGGGAGATCTGTATTCGTGTATTTAGGATTCATGTATTCTGGACTCATGTATTCATGTATTCCGGATTCATGCGGTGCACTGTAGGAAAAACGTTGTCTTTAACAGTTGCAATGTTTGTGTTATGTTTCGCATTTTATTATCACTAGTGCATGCGCCCGTCAGGGGTGTGGCTGGTGGGAGCGTGTCGGTGCAGTCAGCAAGCCGCTGCCTGTGAAAGAGCCACTGTTGCGTACGTAAGAGAAGACTACATTACCCACAGTCCAACACGGTGTGATGTCAACTACCGGTGGGCGATTATTTTTTATTAAAAGTTTATTTATTAATATATTGAACACCAAAATTCGACACGAATGGGAGGCACGCAGACAGGATGGGAGGCAGACACACACACACACACACACATTCCTGCCTTTATAGTTAGATGCATTTTATAATAATACATGTGTCATGGTCTAACACTATTTGTTGCTTGTATTGAAGGGTACTATATAATAACTAATATCTAATCACATATTACGTGAGTAATATATGCAAGAGATAATGTACAGCTAGCTGGTCATTATTGCACAATAAACCCTGACAGGGTGATGCAGGACCCCAATGCATACACACGGCTACTTACTAAAGAAATCAATCACTTGACACAAAATATATATTTAAAAGAAATGATTTAAAAATGATTTTATTGCTTCCGCTAAAAGAAAATTGTATATTAGATTCTCTGGTTGGAAATAGCATCCATAACAACGGTCTGTTATTCATAGCAGCAGTTAGAAATAACAGACCGTACAATGCTGTAATTGACCAATCAGAATCGAGTACTCAACAGAGGCGTGTAATAATATAATAGTATCTAAATATAATAAAGAATAATTCAATAAATGTATTCTTAAAATTATTATTAGGTTACATTCCTGCTGCCCTATATAGTGTTGCATTTTATAAAATGTAAAATGCCTAAAACTGTAAATAGGGTCATAACCATAAAAACCAACCAAACAGTCAACTCACACTATGAGCCAAACCAAAAGTCCCTACTTGTTTAGAGTAGATCTTCAGCAGCTTGTTGACTGGAGTGCCGGCTTCGTCCCCGTCGAACTCCAGCCAGAGGATGTGTGAGTCGCCCTCCTCCTCGGGGTAGCTGTGGTCCCAGGACAGCTCGCTGAAGCGCAGGCCCAGCAGAACGTGCTACAGGTGAACACAAACACGGAGAGAGAGAGATGTCAGGACATGACTCTTCATGTGAAGCACACACCAGCATCCACCTCTTATGCTTTGGTTAGGGGTGAGGCGTGTCGTTCATGCATGCCTACAAGTTAGACCGGATACATTCGGGATCAAAACCCTGGGCTGGGAGTCAAACACTCTAACCTTATTATTTTCCGGCTGTAGTGGCTAGGGTACTGAAAGGTACTGGGTTCGATCCCCAATGTAGCCAACCTTCCTGACCCCTACCTGCTCCCTAATGACATGTATCTGAACCCACCGTAAGTAGCTTTGGGCAAAAGCGTCTTCTCAATAACTAGATAGTATGTGGATGCCACGTCCTATGCAGTGCTCACCTTCTCCTTGACGTCCATCACGTACACGCCATCCAGGCTGATGCCCACGTTGACCGCCTTGCGCTTCCCCCTCTGCAGCAGCCCCTGGACCGGCTTGTCGATCTCCCCGGAGAAGAACGCACACCTGGCCCACGCACAGAACATTACGTTGTTGTTCGAGTCAGAGAACACATTTAGATCCGAGCTTTGCTTCATTCTTGGACATTAAGTCTGTGAAAAAGTAACCCTAGTGGAGGGTAATGCGGTGGCTAAGGGTTTTAAGACTCAGCCGAAAGGTTCCTGATGTTGCGCATGATACCCAACGTTTGCAGATGACCTGTAGCCCAACCTGCTCCAAAATCACCCATATCCAAAATAATTAGCTCAATCACTTTGGATAAAGGTGTCTGAGCTAAATGATTAAATAGAAGTGATACTATTGGCAGTAGTAGTATACTGGTGTTAATAGTACTATAGAAGTATTAGTAATAACAGTCCTACCCGTAGTAAGGCAGGGCGTGGCAGGTTTTGAGGTACTGGTGCAGCAGGTGAGGGGTGTCCGAGGGTCCCGAGGAGGAGCAGACCTTGTGGTACTCCTCCAGCAGCTTGTGTTCCAGCCCCGCCTGGCGACCTCCTCTTCCCCTCAGCGTGGAGAACAAGCCGCCACCGCCGTACACCACAGACGTAGGCAGGAAGGAGACCAGCTTCTTTTCTCTGCAGACCACAAGGAGAAGAGAACGGTCGAGCGATATCGTAATGGCGGATTCGGATCACATAAAAGATGTTCCTGCATTTTGCATTGAGATGGTAAATCTCACGTTTTAGTATTGCTTATTTTACTGCATGACAAAATATTTGGTGGGCCCTGGGGTCCAAAACCCTGGTTTAGGCGACGCCTGCAGGACCTACTTGATGACAGCAGCCAGCGTCTGCTGATCCAGGCCCACCCCCTCCTCCAGGGCCAGCGACATCGCGCCCAGGCCCGTCCAGTGGTCTGGGTCACATGGGTAGCGGTCCGACAGGATGTTGCTCCGGGCCTCCTCGTACAGGAGCCGCAGCATGCCCTCGTCCTCCATCTGAGCGGAGCAGAGGAGGTCAAAGGTCGAAGGTCAGATCACAACCCCTTGAGGACAATGATTTTCGGGTCTGCTCGTTTGTGTCAATTCACGTCTATTTTTGGGTTAAGTAATTAGTTGATCATGCGATATATACTACATGCTTGCTAAATGACGGAAAATGACACAATGATGTCCTGGTTATAAATCAGAATCATACTGTAATGGGATATATATTCACAAATATTTATGTTATGTACCTGTAGCTCTTTAGACTTGGGATAAAACACATTCCGCCGATACTGGAGACAAGGCTCATCTGGGAAGAAGGGAAAAGAAAAGAGTTTGTCATCGTCAGCCATTAGTATAACGAAAAAGTAACATGCTGTTCGACTTTTCATAAACATCTGATTTACAATGCTGTGCATGGCGCCAAACGAGCAGAGTGCATGCTACTTTGATAGGTAGCTCTGTTAGGGTTAGCCCTGTGTTAGTGGTGGTCTGCCTGTGGAGGTGGGTTTTGTTAAGGCTGGTTCTGTCAGAGGCCCCGTCTCACCTTGTGATATGTCCTCCTCCGACGCCTCTGTGAAGCGGTACAGCAGGTCCTGCCACTGCCGGCACAGTTTGTAGGGTTGGTGTCTGGGTTTTAACTGCAACTCTGGGAGGAAATGGGAGACAGGCAATTGACATCAGGGAGAGGTTCTGTTCTTCGTCTCTTGTAGATTTTGTAGTTTGCAAGTATGATGACGATGATGAAGTTGGGTCATATTTAAAAAGGCTGACTCTCAAACTATACATGATAAAATATATATGTGTATACGAGTGTATGACGGCCAAAGGAACAGTAATGCCTGCGACAGCCTTCCCCTTCTTACCGCAAGACAAGAGCAACAACCTCTTTTAGGAATTTAAAGATGTGAAAGTAAGAAATCCAGGAAACAGTTTCAACCAGTGTGGTAAAGATCACTAAAAGGTCGTGCTTACCCAACAGCGGGGAGCAGAGCCAGAAGGCGAATGCGTCGTGCATGGCGTCGGGGATGCGCAGCGCGTCGCGGACGTCGCGTCCCAGCTCCTGAACGCTGACTCCGCCCACACCCTCGATGGTCAGGTGGACAACTCTGTCGCCCGCCAGGTAAACGAGCACATCCTGAGCTGGGGGAACCGACACAGTGACATCATCATCATCATCATCATCATCATCATCATCACCATCACCACCACCACCACCATAATCCATGTCGAGGTGTCACCATGACGACATACTAACTGCAAGTCAGTGTTTATCATAAAGATGCTAATATGTTGGCAACGAACCAACAGAAAATCAATGTTTAACATAAAGATGCTAAAATGCTAATATGTAGCCAAAGACCCAACAGAAAATCAATGCTTGACAATAAGATGCTAATACGTCGCCAACAAGCCAACAACAAATCAGTTTTACATAGCGATGCTATGCTAATATGTAGCCAACAAACCAACGGCAAATCAATGTGTAACATAGCAATACTAATGTGCTAACATGTAGCCATGCTCTAATGCTAGGTAACATGTAGTTATTCCAGCTTCTATGTGTATAGGCTGTTTTTAATGGATGGAGGTGATTCATATATAATTATAACGATTACATGGATGAAAGGGCTTTTATTTTGTAGGAATGATTATGAATGTATTTGCAGTAGCCTACCACGGGTTAGTGTTGCAGACGAAGCGATGCTTCCTCTCTGGGAGAGATCGTCCAGCGGCTCTGAAGACACGCCCCGATCATCTCCTTCCATTTCTAACCTGAACAAACAGACCACAGTCAAAACGGGATTACAATAATGACAAACGGTAAACACAACATTGAAGTACCAGCAATGACTATCCATTTCAAACTAGTGGAAAAAGCTATTTATTTTGTTGAAAAGTGATAACCCCACTTATTGTTGTGTTATTTAAAACTACTAGATCAGTTTGCCAAATCAATGCATTAAAAGGGGATGATGATGAAACCCAAGTGGCTTCACTCTCAACATTTTCAAGACAAAAGTACGTGCCAAATATTTGAAAGCTGGAGATGGGATTTCTGTTTTGGTAGCGATGGTAAAAAAACACTTCATACCAGGAGAGAGTTTCTCATATAACAGTGTCCATTGTATTGTATTCATCCAGACCTATATTTAGTAGTGCCGCTTAGTGCTTGATCCTCCTACTTTGTTTTTCCCTGTAGTTCTCCATCATATCCGGCTACTACCCACAAGCCAATTTACTGCAAAGAGGAAATGGATTTTTTTGTTAAGATGGTGTGGCGAAAAAAACAAAAAGGCTTTATGAAGTATTTTGTATTCTGTACAGAGTCTAAGTAGGCGAGTATATTACAACCACCATATAACATCGATAACACCTTTAGTGAGTCCACAACAAAGTACTCCCTTTATCTCAAATCAAATCGCCTCCTTGCGACACTGGATCTCGAGTTAATATCCTGTTTCACTCTGAGGAGTATGAAAGATGGACGTCGTTTCAAGCGGACGGACTTAGAATGAATTATTGTTATGATCTTTACTGTGGTACCGTGTTTCAGCAGGCTGTGCTGTGAGTGAACCAAGGGAAGCTTTGATGCTTCAGAGAAAACAGAAACTCACTGCGCCCTCGTACCTCCGCCTCCCACACACCGGCACACAACTTCAATTCCACAACACTCACACATCTTCTGGGAACCGAGACTACTTTTATGTTGGATATAATTCAACACAGTTTACTCGGTGTTAAAGGGGACAGGCCAAGCCAGTGGTTCCCCGCTTTCTCTGGCCTGTGACTCAATTTGATGATTGCGAACCCAACTTCTTATATCACATTTATGTTGGACAGATGGATACACACTTATGTCGCAGTGAAGCGGTTGGTAGTGTTTTGCTCACGGCTATGAATCATTAGGCAGTCTATTTGTACATAAAAGGGACCTTTACAAAATGCTTAAAATAACTGTCAATATAGCTTGTAACCTCTGCGACCCCAAGTAAGGTTGTGACCCCAAGGTTGGGACACACCAGGCTAAGCTGACAATAGGAAGCATCTGATCACAAATATGTTCAAAGACATCACACTGGACAACAACAGACTGCTGTGTTATAATGGGGCTTTGTATGTACCCTGCGGTGTCATCAGATACAATGAGTTGCGTAAAGTTCATCTGACCAAATCGTTGCGACATTGTGACCCACAGCAACAACAGTTGAGGAGGTACAAAAAGTGTCGGTCAAGAGTCAAGAGCAATGGCATGTCTAAAAATACAAACACAACATAAGCACAATTTAGGAGCAGAATGCTTCTCCCCGGAGAGGAAGCAGTGTCTTCTGGGAAGTCAACATCTTGCAGTATGTGTGGGTCATGACTTGATGACTAAGAAACTATGTGGTGGACTGAGGCTAGACCAGCTGAGAAAGAAACAGGACTACATTTAGCCAAACAATGAAAGTCCCCTCACATAGTAAACATATAATTATCATAACCATGAGCTTACCTACTGGTCATATTTATATACGACGCTGTTGTACGTGCGTTAGCTTATCCAATGTGTGCTATAAATACAACGATGACTCCCATGATTATAGGCCTCCGTTTCATAACCTACTTTTTTAATATAATTACAAAATAATTAGGGTGTCTCACTAACAAAGACTCCCACTTTAACTCTTACGCAATCATTTCCACCATAGGGGATATCACTTCAACAGGAGCACATAACATACAATCTGCTGATGTGATAGCTGATAAGAGATCACTCACAGTATTGTACAGCAAGTATTGAAATAACAACAAAACAAATACAAAGTATTTGATCACTTCAAACATTGAGGTGTTTGACGGGACAAGGGATACTACTACAATAAAAATGTTCATATTTACTGTTATATGCTCTGCCACTTATCATTAATGATTACACATTTTGGGTAGTTGGTAATAACCAGTAGAGTTTCAGGTTATTGACCAGAACTGGCAGCCAGCACCACATTTGGACATAGTAAACAAGAGGTTGAACTCAGACCAGGGTGTTATCATAAATGTCTTTAAACATTGATTCAACCAGATGATCAACCAGACATCGCCCCTTCCCCACAACGTTAAACAGTCCCCCCCCCCCCAAAAAAAAGTAGCTAGCTAGCTAGCCACGTTATCTGATTTGAACGCATCTTCAGTGTATGCAGCAATACAACAGAAACGACAAGACATGTGTTCAGCTGTCCACCTCACCTGTTAACTGTACGGAAATCCCCCTTCACCAACACCCCGGGTTTAGGCGACGTGTATTTAATAGGTACTTGTACCTAGCTTGACAGCTAGCCCAAACTGAGTAGCTTTCCGGGGCAGCAGTTAAACAGTTAGCAGCCACTGGCTGGGGAGAGACTGACACTGCGGACGAGTCGGCCGTTTGAGTCCGTTGTGTTTGGGTCGTACCGCTCACTCTTCTGTACCTCTGTGCATACACACCACTGATACAAACAACAACGAACTCCCTAGAACAACTTTGAATGGCGTTGTTTACACGTTTAGCATAAGGATACTGCAACGTGTCATGGGAATAATGATAAATACAACTGTTGCAGTGTGCAACGTGAGGGGTGTATATAATGAGTATGACTATGTGAGACGTTACTTTAGTATCGTTAAAACGACAACGTAATGGTAATAATGATAAATATAACTGTTGCAGTGTGCAACGTGAGGGGTGTATAATGAGTATAATGAATGACTATGTGAGACGTTACTTTAGTATCGTTAAAACGACAACGTAATGGTAATAATGATAAATATAACTGTTGCAGTGTGCAACGTGAGGGTGTATAATGAGTATAATCTCTGGTATAATGAATGACTACTACGTGAGACGTGACTTTAGTATCGTTAAAACGA
Source organism: Merluccius polli (assembly GCA_030340625.1). Taxonomy (NCBI): domain Eukaryota; kingdom Metazoa; phylum Chordata; class Actinopteri; order Gadiformes; family Merlucciidae; genus Merluccius; species Merluccius polli. The sequence continues at coordinate 38,526 of JAOPHQ010003181.1, read as the reverse complement.
CAATGTGTAATGGTAATATGGTAATAATAATAAATATAACTGTTGCAGTGTGCAACGTGAGGGGGTGTATAATGAGTATAATGAATGACTATGTGAGACGTTACTTTAGTATCGTTAAAACGACAACGTAATGGAAATAATTATAAATACAACTGTTGCAGTGTGCAAGATGAGGGTGTATAATGAGTATAATGAATTACTACTACGTGAGACGTGACTTTAGTGTCGTTAAAACGACAACTGAAAAGACTTGACTCGTTCCTTCAGCGTGTGACGAAAATGCGGCAAACGCTGCTGCGTAGTCACATCGTCACGTGACGCGAGTTGCCTGTTCTCTGGAGTCACGTGGGTGTTCCTGCCACCGAGGGGCGTTCCTAAAGCCTCGGCCCTGATTGGCTGCCGTCACGCCACCATATTGAACCCCCTTTCTATCCACGTATTGAACGCGAGGACTCGTCCCTTTTAATTGTGTTTTTTTGTGCGCCGAAGGGACCGTCTAAATATGAATGTAGGTTGTGTGTTGATTAATTTTGCATCTGATTAATAACAAAACCATAGCAACACAGGTGTTGTTCACACAAGTCTGGCTGAATAGAGGTGTAGACGAGGAAGTGCTGTGTGATATTGCAAGTTAAATTTGGTTAGAGATTATTTTGGGACTTATAATGCAAATTATAATTTGCATTTATTTGCAATTAAATGTGTGTGTCGTAACTGGGAGTTATGTTTTCAATGGAGATTGAGAAAGCTCCAAGGAAAGGCTCATCCTCATCATCATAATTCACTTTTTTATAACTCAATCATAGATCTTATGGAACAATATTATGGACTTATGAGTAAATGAACTGACTTACACAAGAAGTAGTGTGTTAATGAAGAAGAGTTTTTTAAATTTAAATACACACACACACACACACACTATGTTAACTTACTTCTAACATGGGGGACCTTTTCTCTTTCAGCACATAACGGTACACCGGAAAGGCGAGGCGACACCTGGCCCCCTCCGCTGGCAGGACGGCCTGTTTCTGTGTCCTTTCTGCTCGGCCACGCATTACAAGCCCACCCAGTACCCCCAGATAATGGCCCACCTGGCCAGCCACAAGTGGAAGGCCATCCAGCATGGAGGTGAGGCTGTCTGCATCTGCACTCAATAGATACGTCTTTAAAATAATTATATAATCAATTCCACCAGCGAGTGAACGTATGCACATCACGCCACACTTAGTGATTAGTAGGCGTTTGCATGGCTACGAATCATTAGGCAGTCTGTATATGCAGCACCTTTACGAGACCTTTAAAACTTTAAAGGCCTTGAATTATTTTTATAATCAAAAATGTATCATCATCAATATTGACAGCTTATAAGTCAATAGCTTATCAATAATCAAGTGGGGTCCTGACCCCAAGGTTGGGAAACACTGTGTTATGGGGTGTTTGAGGCTAACTGTGTTAGACTGTGTGTGATCTCTGTTTTAGACTACGTTATTTACAGCTGCAAGCTGGGCTGTGATGGCAAGTCGGTCCATTTCCACTGCTGCCAGTGTTCACGGTCCTACCGCAACAGGAGTGAGCTCTTAAAGCACCTGAAGTCCCACCCCACCCCAGAAGGACAAACTCCTCCACCCACAGAACCACCGCCACCTCCTGGACCTCAAGTCCGGCCCATAGGACCGCCCACACCGCTGCCTCATCTCAAATCAGAACCACCAATGGTAGATCAGGCCCAGCCTCAACCACCAACAGAAACATCTACCGCCACAGTACAAACACCTCCTCAACCCAGAGTAGAACCAGCAACCCCTCTTCAGCCGCCAGCAGATCCACCACACCCACCACCTGTCCCTGTAAGTTCATCATCTGTATTGAAGCATCAAAACCAAAAATGTTGCATTCCATATATATATATATATATATATATATATATATATATATATATATATATATATATATGGTTTATTTTATTATTTATTCTATTACTCTCCCAACCCAATAGCCAGCCGTATATTTATATATCTTCTCTGATTACACGGCTTTGTTGAGTACTTGATTCTGATTGGTCAATTACGGCATTCAATGGTCTGTTATTTCTGAATAGCAGACCGCTGCTATGAATAACAGACCGTTGCTATGGATACTTTTTCCAGCCGTAGAATCTAACAGACTATTCTTTTTTTCAATCAATACATCTTTTTTGTTTGTATATTTTGTGTCAAATTATTCTTTAGTAAGTAGCTGTGTAATAAGTGGGATAATGTACAACGAGCCGGTCATTATTGTGAAATAAACCCCTTCAGGGTGATTCAAGACCCTGCATCACCCTGTCAGCGTTTATTTCGCAGTAATGACCGGCTCGCTGTACGTTATTCCCTTACGTATATCTTGTGATTTATCTTGCTCCTGTTGTGTTATTGTTATTCTGCCTTGATTTGGACTGTTTTTATTTCTATTCCTGTAATGTGTTGCTGTAACACCTGAATGTCCCTCACATGATTAATGAAGTGTTATCTGATCTAATGCCATAACATTATTTAGAGCTAACACTGGAACCTATTTCCTATGCAGCACGTAACGGTACACAGGAAAGGCGAGGCGACACCTGGCCCCCTCCGCTGGCAGGACGGCCTGTTTCTGTGTCCTTTCTGCTCCGCCACGCATTACAAGCCCACCCAGTACCCCCAGATAATGGCCCACCTGGCCAGCCACAAGTGGAAGGCGATCCAGCATGGAGGTGAGGCTGTCTGCATTACAAACACACATCTGTCTGTTTAACAGTGTTGTGGGTATAGATTTAAGAGCTATAATTTGAGTGTATTCTGTTAGAAACGCCACAGCCATCCGTCAGCTGTTAGTGAGTGAAATGCTCTCTCCCTCTGAAAATATCTGTTGTGGTTGACTGCACCAGCCTCTGTTTGAGATTGCACCTGCCCCTTCCCTGATTGGTTCGGGGAGTCCATCAGGCCTGTCAATCACATTCGTGCACATAGCGTTATCATAGCTCCACAGCAAGTGCGTGAATGCAACCCTTGTCAATGGTGGAGAAACCTAGGGAGGGAGGAACCTAAGGAGGGAGGGAGCAGAGAGGGAGGGGAGGGGGGTTGGGTTATTTATTTTCAAAATCTTGCTCTCTTACGCTCTTTTCTTCTCTCTCTCTTTACAATTCTCAAATCTTACCTACAGCACCTCTAATTGACTCAACGGCTTTCTCATTCTCATATTTCCCTTCTCCGTTTTAGACTACGTTATTTACAGCTGCAAGCTGGGCTGCGGACGGCAAGTCGGTCCATTTCCACTGCTGCCAGTGTTCACGGTCCTACCGCAACAGAAGTGATCTCTTAAAGCACCTGAAGTCCCACCCCACCCCGGAAGGACAACCTACTCCACCCACAGAACCACCGCCACCTCCTGGACCTCAAGTCCGGCCCATAGGACCGCCCACACCGCTGCCTCGTCCACCAACACCGCCGACTCCTCCTCAGCCGCCAGCAGATCCGTCAAATCGACCACCTGTCTCTGTAAGTTTAACGCCCATCTATAGAGAAACACAGCAATCAGCTACGCCGCATTCTCCACCTTCTCCACATTGACATTTTGTAGAGGTAATAATATTCAAACCTGTTTCCTATGCAGCACGTAACGGTACACCGGAAAGGCGAGGCGACACCTGGCCCCCTCCGCTGGCACGAGCGCGGCCTGTTTCTGTGTCCTTTCTGCTCGGCCACGCATTACAAACCCACCCAGTACCCCCAGATAATGGCCCACCTGGCCAGCCACAAGTGGAAGGCGGTCCAGCATGGAGGTGAGGCTGTCTGCATCTGCAACATCTGTACTCTCAACAGACACTTTGAAGCTTTGGCTTATACTCATTTTCATATTTTTTCGTTTTAGACTACGTTATTTACAGCTGCAAGCTGGGCTGTGGCGGCAAGTCGGTCCATTTCCACTGCTGCCAGTGTTCACGGTCCTACCGCAGCAAAAGTGAGCTCTTAAAGCACCTGAAGTCCCACCCCACCCCGGAAGGACAACCTACTCCACCCACAGAACCACCTCCAGCCGAAAGACCACCGACCCCACCTCAGAGTCAACCGCCAGTAAAATCACAGACCCCACCGCAGCCTCAACCGCCGGTAGGACCGCCGACCCCACCGCAGCTCGAAGCACAGCCACCAGAGCCAAGGCCTTCTGGGAAAACGACGCGGAAACTTGTCCAGTGTTCTCACTGCGGGATGTCGCTGAGGAGCAATAACATCAAGAAACACACGCAGAGGAAACACAGCGCCCGGCCGCCCCGGTACGCCGTCACGGCCGGTCACCATTTACCGTCGCAGTGTGTGGACAAAAGCAACGGCGTGTACGCCGTGGCCAGGTCCTTCATGGGGCCCTGTGTCCCCGTCCATGTGGCGAAGACCACCTGGGGAGCGTCTCCCCGGGTGGGCTGCGACGTGGACCGATGCGGCGGTCGGCTGGACCTCGAGCGCCCGAAAGGCGTCCGGGCGGCGCCCTGCGCCCACGTCGAATCTCTGGACTACTGTCCAGAGTCCGACGCGCAACACGACGACGACGACCCCTGCGAAGAGACGTTGACCCGGATGGTGGAACAACGGCGGTTCGGAGAGGCGGCCAGAAAGCAGTGTTTAACGCACCGAAGGCGGGCCGAGAGCGAGGGCGCGCGACTGGTCGGCCGCGTGACCCTCGGCGGCCCCCGGCACAAACACTACGTGTCCGTTTACGAGCCGGAGCCCGGCCGCCACAGCAGAACGGGCCGAGTGCTCGTCAGCTACGACGCCGAGGGGAAGACTTGGCACTGCCCCCGCTGCAAGGGGGCCTCGGCGTGTCTGCACAGGAGCGTCGCAAAATGGTGTCTGTTCCAAACCGCCGGACATCTCTTCGCCGGCCCGCCCGTCTCGGGGCTGGAGGAAGAGATGCCGAGCCAAGAGGAGGAAGAGGGGGGGGAAGGCCGCGGACAGCAGCCAGAGTACCAGATGGAGACGGAGGACGTTGGTTTTATACAGTTCTGTCTACCGTGAAACATAAACATAATTCATCCGTTTGTCACTGAGACAGATAGACTGAAACATGGCTGCTGCAGAGAGATGAAGAGTGTGATATTTGTATTGCAATTGGAACAAATGTAAAGGACCTGCTGATTGTGTTGTTTAGTAAATCATTTTAAACCCGCAGGTTGTCCATATTCATGTCTATCAAACATCGTCAATCAAGTCTTAACTTACTGAAATCAAATTGAATGAAAGGAAGTTATTAACTTCAATATTTGTGTTGAAAGCCTATAGCTCACCTATGGGTAAGCCATAGGTGAGCCATAATACTGACGAGCCAGTATTAAGCCAGTATTATGGCATAATACAGGCAGACATTTATAACAATAAGAGACATTTTAGAGCCAATTAAATATCCAAATACTCTCAATAACTTCATGAAACCATATAATCAACCATTTGATAACTTGAAACTATTGTGGCTGCGTTGAACTGAAGGAGCATACGGTTCCAACAAGGTCCTATCTGACTGCATACAGGTGTGTTAGTGCTAGCACAGCAGGTCGCATATTAACCAATCGGATTACTGGCTTTCAGAAAGGTGTCAGTCTAGAGGACACCTTACAAGGTTGTTATTGTATTACTGACATCAGTTAACCAATCATCCTAATCCTATTACGCTACCTGCCAGGAGAGATAGGAGACGAGGAGAGAGGATGAGTCCAAGGGAAGGGGACATTATAACAAATAATCGTACAGCGCAATATTAGCAATAAGCGACAGAGAGAGAATAAGGCAATTAAAAAGGTAAAACTTTTATTATAGCGGAGCATTGCACCTCATCTCTCTATGGTCAGCTTTACAGTACATTACAGTATTTTCACGCAAACACATTGTCCAATTAATATTTTAATAGTTTTATGAATTATTTGCCAGTTTTTTGGAGTAGGCCGGAAAAGTACTGTTCCCCAGTTGACTTTCAACATGCCATTAGCAAGACAAATTGGTTTTGTATACACAGCCATCTTTTATTATTTATAAATTAAATCACAAAGAAATATTTTGATGATTCTGCCCGATTCATTTTAAGCATATCATTCATTATTGTACTGATTCATAAACCATTCATTCAAATTATGTCTCAATTAAAAACACCTCTTAGTAAAAATATACATAATATTCAATAAATAATATTTAACAACATATTTAAAATCAGATATTAATGCCGGAACCATGTATGTCATAGTCCATTATTGAATTTTAGTCCATTATTGAATGAATATATGATCAATATGTGATCAATATTTGATCAATGATCAATATTTTTTCGGATAACCGTTGTTATCCACCCTTATAACTCAATCCTATAACCACTCGTGAAGAGACAAACATTTTTGTGTATAATTGTGTAATCCAAAGAAATGCCATGAATGTTGCTTTCAAATGTTCTGCATCACAGATTTTGACGATTTTCCTCAATCACCCTTTCATTTACATTCATTTATAAAAAGGGTTGGTGTTTGTTGACTTGTTCGGTGAGGGTGTATACTTTAGGCCGTAGCTGCCTGTTCCTCGCCGTCAGCCACCTGGTTCAACATGAGGAACTTCAGGACCGGGTCCACGTACTCCATGATGGTCTCCTTCACCCCCTTCTCCAGCAGGTAGCCTTCGGTCTCCACCTCGGCGTTCTCCAGGCCCGCCACCGCCTCCATGGAGGTCTGGAGGAGCCGCAAGCTCGCCAGCACAGACGACTTCAGAGGGAGGAGAGGACAACAGGTTGGGGACATCGAGAAGAAGAAGAAGAAGAAGAAGAAGAAGAAGAAGAAGAAGAAGAAGAAGAAGAAGAAGAAGAAGGAGGAGGAGGAGGAGGAGGAGGAGGAGGAGGAGGAGGAGGAGGAGAAGAAGAAGAAGAAGAAGAAGAAGAAGAAGAAGAAGAAGAAGAAGAAGAAGAAGAAGAAGAAGAAGAAGAAGAAGATTAACTCTTCTATCTCAACAACATCATTCAATGAGATATTGTCCAGTGACAGAAAGTACATACTTTACATTTACATAATATGGCATATGTGATATGATTAGGGCTGCAACGATTAGTCGATCAATGAATCGATTAGTCAAACGAATTAATCAAATCAAAAATGTATAAACGATTAATTGTTTAGGTCATTTATCAAGTACAAATAACAAACATTTGCTGCTTGATGCTTCAGAAATTCATGTGTTTGGTTCATGGATGATTATGAAATTAATACTTTGGTTTTTCTTGGCCGCTTATCAGATTAAGCAACCAAATGTAAGATCACTTTGGACTCTGGTAACTTGTGATGGCAGACTAAATGATTAATCGATTAATCGCTGAAATGACATATGAAATGATATAAGATATGTCATATTATTTGATGTCATATCATATGACATGATATCATGCCTTATGGTGTGACACAATGATATGCTATGACATGATATGATATTATACGATACAACATCACATGACATCACCACGTCCCCTGATCTCCAAACCCAGGGGGGAGTGGAGCCCACAACCTCCCCTGGCTCCTCACCTGCAGCAGGAAGAAGGACAGCACCCCGGCCCCGATGGTGTTCATCAGGCCCATGTAGTAGTTGACCAGGGCCTCCCGGCAGCCCCTCACGTAGATGTTGAGCTCCTCGGTCTGGTGCTCGTAGTTGTAGTGGGCCGTGTTGTTGGTGAGCTGGTACTGGATGCAGGGCCGCGGGGAGCTGGGGTTACAGCAGCTGAACGGCACGCCGTCCAGCAGGTAGCGGCCGTCCACGTTGCTCTTGATGCGACTGTGGGAGGAAAGGGGGGAGAGAGGGGACACACGGGGGTCAGGGCAGGGTAGTGAAGTGTAGCCTTTAGCGTTAATAGTCACCGCCCCTATAAATGGCCCTATGAAGTTTGGCCCTATAGGTGGGTCGCTGCGTGACAAGTCGCTGTGCCGTGGGCGACGGCCGTGGTGACGTCATTTTTGGGTCATTTTAGAATCAGTAGGCTAGGGGGGTAATTTTTTTGTTTTTGGACATTGCGCATTAGTTTCTTTTATATTTACATTGCATTGTATGTCTTCTTATTGTGCAAATAAACCTTTCTCAAAGCGTTCTCATTTGTTAGTTAACAACTATTTTTCAGCATTTTTCAACATTTTTAAATGCTTTTAAAAGTGTCTAAAAGTGGTGGGGACATGGCCCCCCCCGTCCCCAGTGTAAACTACCCCTCTGGTAATATGACATGACTCACTCTTTGACCTCCTTGGAGCTGAAGTCCACCAGTATATGATATGATATGATACAGTATATGACATATGTCTGTGATATGTGATATATGCTAGGAAGGAAGGACTCACTCTTTGACCTCCTTGGAGCTGAAGTCCAGGTAGCGGTTGCTGATCCACTGCACCTCGAACCAGTCCTTGAAGTCGGTGTTCCCGCAGCACTGGAAGTCCATCTGCAGCCGGTCGATGGTCTGCTTCTGGAAGCAGCGGCCCGGCGTGTCGGTGTCCTTGTAGAAGCGGATGCCGTTCTTCAGGCCGATCTTCAGCGAGGCCTCCAGGTTGCCCTTCATGGCGTAGCTCATGATCACCGCCAGCAGCATGAGCGCCGTGAAGAAGCACGCCACGCCGAAGTACGGCTTCAGCATGTTCTTCCAGCGGGGGAAGCGCGTGGCGTCCAGCGCGTCCTGGCAGATGCGCCCGGCAAAGTAGTTGATGGCGAGCGACGCCAGGCCCACCACCATCAGGGTGTTGGGCACGGCGTGGATCTCTGTGTTGTCCATCGCCTGGAAGGTAGGCGCAGGTGATGAGGGTCCGTGGGACGGGTCACGGTATACTCAAATATTATCGCGGTGCTGAATGTTATATTTGGTCTGTGTCCCATATTAATGTTAAATACAATATACAACTGAAAGCCATGAAATCATCCAAGCAATCAATAGACAGACAGACAGACAGACAGACAGACAGACAGACAGACAGACAGACAGACAGACAGACAAATAGATAGATAGATAGATAGATAGATAGATAGATAGATAGATAGATAGATAGATAGATAGATAGATAGATAGATAGATAGATAGATAGATAGATAGATAGATAGATTTTCATACAAACATCCATACTGTGAAGTAGCTACTTACAAGACCCCATGACCTCTTCCCCTGACCTCACCCCTCTCTTCTGGGTGGGGGAGGAGGGGGGAGGAGGGGGGAGTGTAACCTCCTGAACTTTTCAAAAGCTTCCCCAGCAGGATTTAAAACCAAAAGCTTTGAGATCGCAACCCCGTTTCTCTGACATGACAATGTTTTTACCATTAATCTAACTGCCCACTAATGGACGAATGAAATGTCAAATTTGCAGTTTAAATTATTCATGTATGCATTTCTTGGCCTGGAAGGTTACACCCTTGACTGATTTGAAAAGGTTTGTTCGATTTTTGACAGGTGCAGGAAATAATAGCATCCATTAGTTATCGACCTTACACATTACACACACACACTTAGACACACTTAGACAGACTGACACCTACACTACCTGACAGTTAGACCCGGCTGAGGATCATATCAAGCAACATGTTCTGTATCGACTGATTTGGGATTAATGTTAGAAGGGACTGTTTGACAAATTCATATTCTACCTGTGTTCAATTTTCTTAACTGCTGTTTTTCACATGATTCACATGATTGACAGGCCTACACTTACGAAGGCTATCACTTCTGAATATGAAATACAATTTTCTGGTCTTTTCTCCACAGATCAAATTTAGAGATTAGAAAAAAAGTGGCAGTTCAAATATTTGAACTGTTCAAATTTGTTCAATATATATATAAAAATTGGCAGTTCAAATATGCCAGTATGGCAGTTCAAATATTTGAACTGTTCAAATGTGTTCAATATATGTCCTATATATATATTTTTTTGTTTTTGTTTGTTTTTAGTTTTTTGTTAATTGAATTAAAAAAATGAGACAGTGCAGCTTTAACAACGAAATGTTGACGTCCAGTTAAAAGTTTAAGGATCTTTTCCCCAGGCCTACCTCAGCCCTCTTGCGGAGCTCCGTTTTGAGGATGCACCCCAGGGTGAAGGTGAGGGCTCCCGCCACCGTGGCCAGCCAGGACAGCAGCCACAGCCCCTGGGCCAGCTTCACCCTCTTCGCGAAGGGGAACTTCATCTTCATCACCACCATGGTGCCGGTACCAGCGGGGGAGCAGGGGGAGGAGAGCGAGGAAGAGGAGGGCGGAGGTCTGCGGAGGAAACAACAACGTAGTAGTAGATGTTGGCCTGACTAAAGACAGTCCAGTCAGCCTAAAAAGGATAATCCATACTGTTGAAAATACTGCACACAAAAAAAAAATACAAAATTACATTTTGCACAAAACTAGATAGAAATGCAAGGAAAAATCCTTGCAAAACAAAGCAAAGCATACAACACTTTTGCACATCTATTTTGGCACTTATCGCTTATCTCTATGGTGGTTATATTAAAGATCACCTTTTTAGTCACCCCAAAAAGTGCCAATAAAAAGGCTTAAAAAAGGGGGGTCTCGCTAGGAGCGCTGCGCCGGGTCCAGTGTGCCACACAGTGGGTTTTGGCACACTGGATTTGGCACAACGGGATCAGGGTGAAGGTCTTAGCGGTTAATGCGCTGGGATCCTATTAAAGGAGCCGGTGAATCCGGACCTCTGCCTGCTCAGCATACCTGCAGCACACCGCTCACCTGCACACGCGAGACAAACCCCCCACCGGGAGAGAGGGGGGATGAGGGGGGATGAGGGGGGGGGGGGGGGGGGGGGGGGGAGGGGAGAGAGAGACAGAGACAGAGACAGAGACAGAGAACAGACAGGTTTTAATATGATGTTGGTATTATTAACTGGCATATGTAGGCCTACTATGAATCCCTGAGCTTTGAAAGTTTCAAACACACAAATCCCACAGATATATGAAAAATGATACGCAAACATTTTGGAATAAACATCTTTGATAGGCATGAGATTGGGAGAAAGGCAAATTGCATCTTTTCTTTTTAGGAATAATTGCAAGAAATCTGTTTTTAATTTGGTCAATCCAAAACATGTTGCGTTTAATGAAAAAAATACCAAGAAATCTAGATGATAAAAGTCCACTTTGAAGAAGAAACATGGCTGGTTGGCTGAGGTTCAGTGACTAGGAAAGGGAGAGTAGGGAGAAGGAGGAGTGGGGAGTGTAGGAGAGAGAGAAGGTGAAGGGCTTACAGGATTATCCCCACTTAACACTTCAGAGAGGATCAGTAGAGAAAGTTGAACTCTTCCTCTGGAGGCATTTTAAAACTACACCCTTGTGAGGGACTTTCACTCAGCTGCAGTTACCGTTAATGAACCTTTAATGACTACTACTTACTTAGTATTTCTTACTACTTTTGTTAATAGTCTGATGCAGATCAGTGCAGATCAGACCAGTATGACCAGACCAGCAGATCAGACCAGTATGATCAGTACAGAACAAATGTTCATTCATAAAGGAAACACTTTTTTATCTAATTATTTTATTGTATATTCAGCATTAGAGAGCAGAGAAGCAATTACAGATGTACACTTTGACTGTTATATGAACGTATAATGTAACTAAGTTCCTTGCATAAATATATTTACAAATGAACGAATAAATGATTGCAACACCCAGCCATAGGAATAATATTAAGGGTTGGGGCGCTATTATAATGGGAAACATGTTCAGGTATGTGCTACATCATTTTGCTAAAAGATTATGATTACTACGGTTGACTAGTTTGAAAGCAAAAACATATCTAATTTACATAAATATACATGATTTATAGGGGACTATAAACTTTTGATGTTTCTTGTATTCAGGAAAACATAGTACCTGTCTTTACACAATGTCTTTACCAAGAACATGATTTAAAGGCTACTTTAATATTAATTTATTATTTGTATGTATTTACTGCAATATACTATATTTAGGCTATATTGATTAATGTGTGTGTGTGTGTGTGTGTGTGTGTGTGTGTGTGTGTGTGTGTGTGTGTGTGTGTGTGTGTGTGTGTGTGTGTGTGTGTGTGTGTGTGTGTGTGTGTGTGTGTGCCTGTGAATTTACATTGAATATTGATTAAATTGTAATTACAATGTCTTGATGTAGATACATCATGCTATAATTACATATATTAATCATATATACATAATTTAAGCGGCAACCTTTGGACAAGGTTAAACAGGTGAGATTCAGATGACCGTTATAAATCTCCACTTAACACATTGTGTGAAAGCCACTGTATGCCAAACGACTTCACACCACCTGAATTGAGAGCAAACAGTCCATCTATCAAGGGCATTGTATTAAAGTTTTAATAAGACTGGTCTAATTCTCCTATCTTGCAACTTTTTCTAGAATGACAACTTCAAAAGAAAGACAGACAGAAAGGAAGACCTGAATATGGACATACTATTTCCTACATGTTGTACAGGGTGTCTACTTGGCCTTCTTTCTCATCGACTGCCAACACTATCAAGTCATTCTAGCCTGAAACTGTGTGCGCATTCAATAGATACAACTAAGAGAAATTAGGTTTGATAAGGACGTAGTCAAAATCAATCCATGAGTCTGAATCGGAAACAAACATGTAATTAAAGCGGCTCTAGTTCACTTTTTTATGGTCAGATATGCCAAAATCCTCCCCATACTCTGTCAGGTATGAGTGAGTCAAGTGGTCTGTGAGAATATCTGGCGTGGTGTCCGTCCCTGCCTCTCTAGGTGGCTCAATAGGAGATTGTTTTTTTTGCCGCTCGCTGGAGTCTGTGACCAATCAGGCAAGCTCTGAGGCTGTGACCAATCAGGAGAGCTCTGAGGCTGTGACAAATCAGGAGAGCTTGACCAATCAGGAGAGCTCTGAGGCTGTGACCAATCAGGAGAGCTTGACCAATCAGGATACATCTATGGATTTATTTTCAAGCTAGCTCTCGGTCAACTAGCAAAAGTTACCTAGAGCAGCTTTAATGAGCAGGTAGGGGTGAGCGTCTTGCTCAAGAATGCCTACAGGTTGGCGATCAAACTCACACCCTTTTAATTGGTGAGTGAAAACCCCCTAACCACTGCACTATCCCCCCCCCGCCTCCCCCCCCTTGGCCCCCATTACTAAGACACCTCTACAGCAAAGTCTGACTTCCTTGCTGCTCTTGTGGAGTGTCCAGGGAATGAGGGCTGTGCTGTGCGGAGGTCAGATCTGCTTGGGTTTGGGTTTACAGCTAACAGTCCTACAGCTCTGTCCGCTCCCCACCCAGCACTTCTTCCGGAATCCCCCCGGTCCACCCCTTCACCTCGGCCCTGTCCGGCCCCTCTGCATCCCCGGGCCGGAGCTCGCACATGAAGTGGTTGAACATCCTCTGGGACGAGTGCAGATCGGCCAGGCTACCGCCGGCGTCCATCGACTCTAACCCCTCGGCCGCCTGCGCTTTCCCCCCCGCCGCCGGGTCGCCGTCGGCCCGGGACCCCCAGTGGTGGATGATCTCGTTGTCTGAGTCCTCCAGTACGTGTTGCTTCTCGGTCCCTCTCATCAGCTCCTCCTCCTCCTCTCCTGCTGCTGCATGTGGTGGCACGCCCCGGCGATCTCCTCCAGGCTGATGGAGCGGCGGCAGATGGGGGAGGAGCGGAGGCGGACGGGGGAGGAGCCGTGCTCCCCGGACGCCCCTTGACCGTCCGTCATGATCCTGTAGGCGGCGGGGCAGCCGTCGTCCGGAGGTGGGGGGAACATCTCATGGTGGTGGAGGGTGAAGTGGAGGTGAGGGAGGTGGAGGGACCCCGGAGGGTGGTGCCGGACGAACTCCTCCCCGCCGGACTCGCTGTCTCCGTCGCCGTCCCCCTGGCCCGGCCACCCTCCCCCCCGCCTCTCCTCGCTCCTCCAGGGCAGGAAGCCGGCGGACGCTGCCTGGAATCTGTTGGAGCCCGTCAGGAGGAAGCGCGGGGTTTCATCGCCCATCTCCGACCAATCAGATTCCTCCTCCTCCGGGACCGAGACCAGTGACTGGTTCTGGTTGGGGCCTTTGGGCTTGCCGTAGTTTTGGCTGTCTACAAACTGCGGGGGAGGCGGGGCCACGGGGAGAACAAATTGATTGGTGGGATCGTCTGGACGGAAATGGCGCTCGAGGTTCGTGTGCAAAGATGAGGTTACCTGGGGAGAGATTTAGGGGAGTGGGGAGAAATTAGAAATATCAGGCTGGATTATTAAAAAGGTTAAAAAAGTAGAATTTGAGTCTTTTTTCCAAGTAGCTGGTGGTAGGTAGCTACAAAACATTAAAGAGGTAATTAGAGGTAGAGTAGTGAGTCAGGTTATGAAAAACACCAGGGGTCCGTTTCACAAAGCAGGTTTAGTGAAAACTCTGAGTTTATTAACCCTGAAATGAGGGAAACACTGAGTTTTCCGTTTCACAAAGGGAGGTAACTCAAACCAGAGAAAGAGGGGTAACTCTAACCTGTTTCACAGAGAGAGGTAACTTACGCTCTCGGTCAGTTACCGTAGTAACAGACTCTATGAACCTAACCTGGTCGGGACCAGGTTTTTCACAATGGACCTCGAGTTTCTCTCTGTCTCCGCTCTTTCAGCCACACACGCCATTTGATTTCCTCATTCGTTCAGTCAGCAGTCGAGTTTTGGCGTTGTACAATGTCGGAGATGCTGAGCAAGGCAACTGTATACAGTCAAATAGCCACTTAATATTTACTTTACAGTGTAAAACATGATCAAAATGATCATGCCGAGGTCTTATCTGTTTGAACAATGTTTTTATATGTCATATTAAGCTGCTGCCAAGTGGGCTTCTCCCCCGCGGGATTGCACCTAAATGAAATAAATGAATAGTTACCATTCAAGCAGTTTTCCCCTGTAATATTATTGTGATTGCAAAGGACTACATTTAAACTTACGCAGCAGTGTTGCACTTCTTTCTAAAAAGTGTTGAAACTCGCCATATGAGCGCATTAGGATTTCCAATTCGAGGTTGGTGAAAAACGTAGACCTCCTCTTCCCCGTTGCCATGGTGACTCGTCGAATCGGGGCTCCATTGATGCTTTTTACAGTTGTGGTGCACGCGCTTAACCCTGAAACTACTCTGAGTTGATCAAATTAACTCAAATCCGCTGTTCTGGAACCGAAAACCCAGAGTTTTCTATTTCAGAGTAGATCAACTCAGCGTTTAGGATTAGACTCAGAGGTTGTTGAACCTGCTTTGTGAAACGGACTCCTGGGCTACTGATAACTACTGTCTCCATTTTCTTCTTTGAATGTGTTCTCACATGCAGCATCTCCAGTCTGGGGTCAGGGGCTGCAGTTGCCAGTTGATCTGTCAGAGCGGTGATGCGATGGTTCAGCCTCTCACGTTCTCCCTCCATGTGTTGGGCCTTCCACACACAACCAGAACACACAAGACCTCTTTAATACCAGGTCTGGTAACCCTGCCATTACTAAACTAGCATTGCCTATAGCGGTTAGGATCCATAGTTGGGAGCTTGTGAATTGAGGCATGAGGCGGAGATACACAATATGCAATTTGGTGAATGCTTTTATGCAAAGCGTCAAACAATAGCACAAGAGCATAAATTAGCATTGGAGCCCCCTGAGGGAAATCGAACCCCTAACCCCGGCAGTGTTAGTACCATGCTCTGCCAGTGAGCTACACATTGGACTGCAAACCCTTCTTGCTTACTTTTCAACCTGAATGAGAAGTGAGGGGGAAAAGCATTATGGATGCTCACCACAGACTGGAGTTTATGCTCTAGAAGGTTATTGGTCTGTTGTGTGGAGGAATAGTTGTCTTGTAATCTAGAAAAAAATAACAAAGATACACATGGAGAGAGAAATGATTTAAATTGTTTCTAATTATATCATTAGAAATAATATAATTATTGCTAATATATTAGAAATAATAGTGGAAATAATATAGTAATTATTATATTTGGTATTTAATTTTAGCTGATCATTTTATTATTATTATTATTATTATTATTATTGTTATTATTTTAATTATTTTTCTTATATTCTCCAATGTATTTTTTAACCTTTTAAACTTATCGGTGAGGTGACTTAGCTCCACCCTGGTTTTCTGAAGCTCCGCCTCCAGGACCTGATGGCTGGTCATAAACTCCTCCCCCAGACACTCCATCCTGACAGCCGTCTGCAGCAGACTGTGGTGGAGGTCCTCGTTCTGCTCCTGCAGCAGTCTGCACACACCAGCAAACAACCATAATATAATACACTATATAAATTGTAACAGTCTGTACACACCATTATACAACCATATATATACTAATATACTAGCCCAGTGTACTAACATATTAGCCTGCCCAATTTGCTAATATTCTAGCCCAGTATACTAATTTACTAGCCCAATATACAAATATCCCACAACAATCTGTACACAACACTTTGGTCCCAAAGCGTTCGCTGTGAAAATGTCACCACTGACTGAACTTCTGGATTATACATTCATGAGGTGTTTATGACCTTTATTCATCAACAAAACAAAGTAACTCACATGATCCTAGTCTGCTCCTGTGCCATATTCTGTAATAAAAAAAATAAAATAAAAAATTCTCCAATAGTAAACCCACAACACGAATTCAAAACCAATAAAGCAAAATTGAGTGTTACTTTGATTCACAAGCATACAAGCAATTGCATGCAAGCGGGGGAAAGGAAATCTATTGTTCTGCCACAATGACATGCATGCCTGG
The DNA here is from genome assembly GCA_030340625.1 of Merluccius polli. Taxonomy (NCBI): domain Eukaryota; kingdom Metazoa; phylum Chordata; class Actinopteri; order Gadiformes; family Merlucciidae; genus Merluccius; species Merluccius polli. The sequence goes on along the minus strand of JAOPHQ010003181.1, from coordinate 21,802 downwards.
CACCAGGATCGATGCAAGAGCAAATGAGTGGAACATTATGTCAGCAGCCTCCTAATGAATTAAATATCGGACTCAACGACTTGTCAATAGTGTCACACTGCACAAGCCACAGGGGAGCGTCATGGAAAGCTACTCAAACATGCCATACTTTGTTCACCGATGGAGCAGAGCTTCTGCAGCCGCTCTGCTCCTCCTCCAGGCTGGAGGAGCTGACAGGAGAATGTCTACTGGGATGGCTGTTGGGATGCTCCTGGTGCTGGAACGGAAAGGTCTCTGCCTGCGGAGGGTGGAGGTGGGGTTTACTGTGGGTGGGGTGAGGGGGCTTGTGGTGGTCAGCCTTTGGGTGGGAGTGGGTATGGTCTGCTGGTGAGGAGGTGTGGTGGTGGTGGTGCTCTGGATGATCAGCAGAATGGTGAGCGCCATTTTCAAACTCGGAATCGGGGGCCCTTGGTTGGGTTTCATGGAGGTGCTTTGGGCTGTGGTGGTTGTCATGGTGATGGGGATGAGTTGGGCTGTGCTTGTCACCATGGTGATGGTGATGCTCTTGGCTGTGGTGGTCGTCGTGGTGATGAGTTGGGCTGTGGTGGTCACCATGATGATGGCGGTGAGTTGGGCTTTGTTTATCATCATGGTGATGATGATGATGGCGACTTGAACTGTGGTGGTCGTCATGGTGATGGTGATGAGGGTGACTTGGGTTGGGGTGATGGTCTCCATGGTGATGGTGATGAGTTGGGCTGTGTTTGTCACCATGGTGATGATGATGACGGTGACTTGGACCTCGGGGATGGTCATTATGGTGATGGTCTCCATGGTGATGGTGATGATGGTGTTTATTGTCATCATCTCCATGATTACGATTTGGGCTCTGGTTTCCATGGTGACGTGGCACACTAGGTTTGTTTTGGTGGTCACTGTGGTGTTGATGACGACATGAGGTGACTGGGAGTTGTGTAAGGCTACGGCTCTCTCCATGACGATGGTCTCTATGGCGACGCTGATGCTGAGGGTTGTGGTGGTCTCCATGGTGACACTGATGACTTGTGTCACCATGCTTTTCTTCTTCTTCTTCTTCTTCTCGACGGAGGTGTTGACGTCTGCTCCCGCCGCGGTCTCGACGGTGTGGATGCTCGTGAGAAGGTGAGTGAGATCTCTCCAGAGAAGAACACGAATGACGGCGTTTGAAATAGCTCCTGTCAGATCTATCGGTGTGGCTGGTAGGACTGTGGTGCATGTGATGGAGACAATCTCCTGCGGAGCGATGGTGACTACGGCAACGGTGCTTTCCAGGTCTAGAACGACGTGAGTGCCTGCTCGAATGAGAGCGTTTGCTAAACTGCGATCGCACACTCTCAGGAGAGGAGCTGCTGCTGGAGTGGATGGAGTCGGCGCTCGCCGGGCGGCTCCTCCGATGTCCGGGACCCGCCGGTCTACCCTCTACCCTGCTGGATCTACCGGAGGCTTGTCCCGGGCTCCGGGGCCTCCCGGCGTCGGTCACCCCCAGAGAGGTAAGTCTCGAGGGGCTCAGCACCTGCCGCGTGATCTCGTTCAGGAAAGCGGAGAACTTCACCTTCTCCTTCACCATGTTCTTCCTGGCTTCCGCTTTGTTTCGGTCCATTTCGCCGTCTTTGTTTTCCTCGCCGTCGCCATGTTCTCGGCTGGAGACGGCCTCCAGTGACTTGGACTTGCGTAAGCTCATGTCTCTTCCCGAAGTTCTGGCGGTGGTCCTCTCCTTCTTCTTCTTCTTCTTTTTCTTCTTCTTGACAGAGGGGAGGCTGCAATGGGAGGGGGGCACCGCCCGCCCTCTCCTCTCCTTGCCAGACACCTCCTGCTTCCTGTGACCTTCGGCATCCTCAATTAAAGGTCGTCTGTCCTCTTCATCATCGTCGTCGTCATTGTTGTCGGCGTCCTCCATCACCCTGTGGGTCCGGGAGATTTCCGAGCAGGACTGGGAATACTGGGGCTTCCGAAGGGAGCGCTTGTCCGAGGAGGAGTCACTGCTCTCGGAGGAGGAGTCAGAGGAAGAAGAGGAGGAGTCGGATGAGTTGGAAGAGGAGGAGTCGGATGAGGAAGATGATAAGGAAGAGGTTGAGGAACTAGAGGTAGAGGACGAGGCTGAAGTGGAGGAGTGGGAAATCCCATCTGCGACACGGTGGTGCTTTTGTTTATGAGGATGATGATGATGATGATGATGTTGATGGTGGTGAGGATGAGAAGGGTCAGTCTTCTCACCATCATGCTGCTGATGGTGGTGGTGGTGATGGTTGTCATAGTGATGATGATGGATGCTGCTGCCCTCTGCTGTTGAGCAGATGCTATAACGGAAAGGCAGGGTAACCACTGGGTTAGAAACACACGACACTTGGGTTCAGCTAAAGATTTAACGTTTATATATACAGTATATACACAAAACATATATATGCAATTTGGTGGAGACTTTTATCCAAAGCGTCACAGTGCATACATTTATAGCATGGGTGGCACCAGTGGGAATCGAACCCCTAACCCTGGCAACGTTAATGCTATGCTCTACCAGTTCAGCTAGGGATATGGCTAGAACAGCCAAATTAGGTTAGAATCATATAATGCATTTCACACTAGGTTGATTATTATTAAAATAACAATGAAATAATAATAAATAGATATTATTAAAATAATAATGAGCCTTTGCAGAAGCTTACGGCAGCAGCTCATCTCGAAATAATTCACAAGATTCATTGTTTGTGGTCCATCAATAAGGTCAACACACCCTTCTGTCCAATTTGTAATACATTATTTTGTAGTGGTTGTAATTCGCTTTAGACAAAAGCATCTGCAAAATGACTAAATGTAAATGTAACAATAAATATACATAAACAGTTGATGGTGACAGTTATGATGTGATCCAACATCCGCAGACTGTACTGTACCCGCGGCCATCGCTTTGTTGACATGTCGCATCGGTTGGTTGGCGTGGCTGGCGACAGCGATGACCTTGGGTCGGTGGTTGATTGGGCTGCTGGTTCTGGTTCTGGTTTTGCTTCCTGGGCTTCCTCTGCCTGTGGCCCCCTTTCCCGGGCCGGCCCCGGTCCTCCACAGGGCCTCGGCACTCCTTCTGAGGCTGGACCGGTTGGAAATATTTCTCCATTGTGCTGGATGTGTCACAGAAACAAGGAACCTAGGAGAGTGGTGTAGCGGAGGTTGGAAGTTATGCTCTCTTGTTTCTCAAGGTGAATTTGGTGCAGAAATCTAAAAACTAGAGCAGGGATACAAACGGTTTACCGATAACTGAGATTATAATTGGTTGAAAAAATGTAACACAAAACCATTTTACCAAGAATTACTTAAATATATTGTCGTATATGACGTTATAGTAACTATAACTATATAATTACTAGGTTAATACAGTTTCAAAGAAGTCAACGATAAAACGGATATGGTTTGGTAGCAGTTCTGTAGTGAAATATAGAAAAACTATTGAGACTCCTCTCCACCAGCACAGCTTCTTCTTAAAAACAAATCATTTTCAATTAGGCTATTTAAATGCATTAAATGTTGATTTTACCAGCTCTAGTGTTGCAGAACAATTTCTTTTAAGCCCAGAAATCCCCCCAATTCCGTGTGCACAAACTTAATAAACCTGAATATGAAAAACATGAATACTTACAGTTCCACAGAGACAGCAGGACTGGCACAGTAGGAGGTGCTCATTAAAGTTTTGTATTAACACGCGCACACACACACACACACACACACACACACACACACACACACACACACACACACACACACACACACACACACACACACACACACACACACACACACACACACACACACACACACACAGCCAATCAATATCTATTATACATCCACCTCATTTCCATCAGGACAGCTGACGAACAATGCAGTGACAGGGGGATGATGTAACCTATGCATATTTCTATAGCACCAACAGAGATGATGTAACTGTGTGATGATGTAACCCTATCCATATTTCATTCAAAAGTTAAATATCTTCTGGACTTACCACATTGTAGAATCAGATCAATAGATGCAGTTCAAATTGTTTATATATATACGTATATATATATATATATATATATATATATATATATGCAATTTATGAAAATGTAAATGTCGCCCTTTGACAGTCTTTCTGATTAATATTACACTAAACGTTAACTTCAGCAGTGAAGAGCTGCAGCTGCTGGTGCCAGCCAGCAGCCATCGACTGCTGTGGCCTGATTATGTCAGAACAATGGACCGGTAATAACTCACACGTCGTCATCTCCACTCTCATCCAAATCCAATACAACTGGGGAAAAAAAGATAAAAAGAAAAAAGAACCCCCCCCCCCCCCCCCCCCCCATCATACATCATATCACAGCATGACTTTATATCACTTTACACGATGCAATGATGAAAACATTTCGCTTAAGTGTGAAGACAAGTGAAAGCTGACAGGGCTGACGTGGTGATAATTACCACGACGTGGGAGAGTATTGACGAGAGGCAGCCGCTGTCCCCCCCCCCCTCCTCTCCCCCTCCCTCCCTCCCTCTCTCAATCGATACATGTGATCAGTGTCAAACTGTATACACCGACTGACTGACTCTCTGAAACACACACACAGCCTTTTTTTCCAACTGCTTTTTTTTTAGATTTACATTCATTCATTTTATGATTTTTTTTTTTTGTTTAGGTTCTGCTGCCCTCACGGTCCTGCACACCAACTACGGACCGGTTCCCGGTCCAGTCTAACTCTGAGCAGCCAAAATCCAGTGAATTCTCCCAATGGCTTTGGAGTGACGTCACAGACGTCCATATTTCCCCGGTCTCTTATGACTGAAAAGGTCAAGTGTGACTTGAATAAAAATGCCTTCATTCATATGTATCTCTAGACTAGAGATTTCCCCTGATAAAAGGATGGATAAAACGAAAATTGGATTCTGGATATTAATCAACTGAATGTGGTAATTGGGAGACGGGCTGCATTTATAACCTGTGACCACTCAAGGCGCTTAACAATTAGTGCTTCACCTTCACCCATTCATACACATTATTTGTATTTTTTTCATACACATTATTATTCAAACACCGACAGCGGTGTCAGCCATGCAATAAATTAGTGATTAGAATATAGTTACACAGAAAAATATCCAAACCATACAAGCTTGTTGTTATCAGTAGTCCCATTTAATAGCGGGTCAAAGAGAACCAGGACGAGATGTTACAGTACGCATTGCAAGTCTAAAAGCAGTATAGTGACAGGTTTTTGAAGTGTTATAGATATTGCAAGTCATATTTCAGCACTGTGCAGTAAAGGCTAAAACGGAAACTACCATGGCGGCCATCCTGGTGGTGGCGTGAAGAGAGAGGGGCTGCATTTTGACCTCTGACCCTTCTACAAATAAAGGAAAAATATTCAAGCTGGAATTACTCTTGTGGATGGTGACTGAACAACACATGTTTTCCAGGCAGCTTCATATGTTATACACTCAACCGTCAATCACACAGCAACATTCAAGATAAATATATTACAAACAAACAAACAAACTCAGAAGCCCAACGCCCCGATTAGTTAAGTCTCAGAACCCAGATTCCCCCCCCCCCCCCCCCCCCCCCCAAAAAAAAATAAAAATTAAAACTCCCACTTCAAGCAGATATTTCATAAACAACTTTTTTTATACAAATACCAATTTACAAGTGTTGTTGTGGAATTTATGAGTTGGACCCTACGCCGAAAGGTCCCCCGGAATAAGCCTCATACCGTCTGATGGTAGAGGCTTCCCCTCTAGCTTGCCTCCATCAAATGTGGATCTGGTGCCTTCTGGTGGTCCGCCGACGCAACGACAACAAACACCATCCCAGCTTTGACACACAAGCCTCGGTTGTGCGGCGAAAGGGAAGGGTAAAAATGAGCGTGTGTGATTTGGTGGGTGTCACGACGATCAGTTTTTCCCGATGCGAATGTTGGGGTTCATGAGCGGGTCGAGGTTGGGGTCGGAGCCCGCGGAGGCCCGGCCCAGCTTGGCCATGACGATGATGAGCGTGAGGAAGGCCAGGACCCCCACCAGCAGGAACATGAAGACCCTCTGTCTCCAGCTCAGAGAGCTCTTCCTAGATCCCCGTCGGTTCCTGGAGAGAAGAAAACAGACATTTTTAGTAATTATAAAACGGAATTGTTCCGGTCCTTGATTTTGATTGGCTCGAAGTCGTCGAAGTATAAACACACCTGTGACTGCATAAAAATTCATTTTTAATATGGCTGTATGCTAGCCTGAGTTGCTTGGCAATCATTTTGTTGTCTTGAGGAACTATATTGCTTGGCGGAAGAATGATGATTTGCTTTCAATCGATGATCGCATTTTATGTTGCCGTGTGATTATTTTGTGAAATCTTACTATGTAGTCTATAGTAAACGTTTTAGTAGCCGTTTTATGAAAGCAATGAGCCACTTGAGGCCGTGATTTACAGTGATATAACGATTCTGTAAATATTGCCATTCTGTAAATATCGCAATACGATATTTGTTTATATCACTTCCACATTGATGTTTGATGATGAGGCATACATGTATACTCACTTGAATATCTGAGTGAGTGTGTGAGTGAGTGAATACTAACTTGAGTATCTGTGCGAACCAGCTGAGAGTGGGCCGGCGGCGGTACTTGTCATCGTCAAAGTCGATCTGCGTGACGGAGCTGTGGCCTCCGTCCCGTGTGTCGTACACCTTCCTGGGAGAGGATGCTGGGACGACACAACAAGGCTGTTAACTGGCATCCTCAGTCTTTATTTACACATGTCCCACCAGGGATTCACACACATTTACAGTTAGTCATTCAGAAGGTGCTTTGATCCAGATTGACTTACAAGTGAGGCTGAAAACCATCAGTAGTAACTACACAAAAAATTCAGCACGGCCAAGTTTCTAAAAAAGACAACTGGACAGTGCGGTACTTTTTTGTGGTGAATAATAGCACATAATATATAAATACGAAATGATTCTAGAAATAAATCGTATCGCACGTTATCAGATTGAATTTCCAAGACATTATGTCCACTCAGGAACATGTGGAATGCGTCTGGTTAAATGAAGGAACAAGACACATTCACAAAAAAGATAAATTGCTTTTAATATTTAATGTCTGAAAATAATCTCTGAACCTCTGATATTTTGACAGTTACATTAGCTTTAATGCAACCATTTTTTTATTATGACTTTTATGGCACCATTTTTACTTTTATCCATGTGAAGTGTCTTTGAGTACTGAGTACTGAGAAAAGCACTATACAAATAAAATATATTATTATTATTAGTATTATTATTATTATTATTATTTTCATGCATCTGGTTTAATTTAAAATGATTTACCTTGCCTCTTATCTAGTGTTAAACAATATTATTATTATTATTAAAATATTCCAAGCCACCAGTATTAACAGCAGATTGCGAGTACCTGTGTGCATGGTGACCGAGTCGCAGGGGGCAGCAGTAGTGAAGTTCGACCGAGGAGTGTTCAGGAGCGGCGGCGCCCGTCGAGGAGTTGTGAGCGACCCCCCGGTCCTCGTGTGCCGAGTGCGCGACACACACCGGCGCCTGGCTGGGGGCGGAGGCGTAAGAGTGGCTCGGGTACGCCTCGCTCTGCTCGCGAGCTGCGGAGCGGAGAGCAAAAGGACATCCACTTAGTGCTGGATTCTATAAAAATTATATTAAAACGCATATCGGTGTCGAAGTAAGTACTGAGTTGACTCACCTTCGAATGTGGACCAATCAGTGTAATCGGTGACATCATTCGAGTCATCTGCCAGGGCGGGCTCTTCGATCTGTGAGGAGGTTCAAACACATTAATGTCTTCATGCATTACTGCATCCGCAGCATTTAAATGCGACAGATGCCTAGTGGATACAGGGACTTGGGGGCAGGGGAGGGGGCATTTTTCCACAAGTCAGTTTACATGCACACTAATAAATCCAAAATCCGATTAAGGAAACTTTCAAATTATTAACGGTCACGTAAACACCTTAGTTTGATTTAGCAAGTGGATTTTTCCCCAGAGCGAAATGCTATTAAGACACACATCATACATGACATATCACAGGTTGTCATGCAAACACTTAATCTGAAACACATCAACCACTAGACAGTACCCCCCCCCCCCCATATATTACGTCTACGAATACCAAGCCAAATAATTAAAAAAGATTTCACTCTGCAAGTGAAATCTATCAAATGTCACCTTTTTATCGTTTTATCATTAATCTCATCATCGTCATTATTTTATGATATTTGATTTATATGATAATATAAACGGGTCAAGATGATAAATCTCTGTGTTTAATGTGTAGAGGCCGTGATTGGACAGAAACGGTGAGAGAGCGATACAGTGTTTTCCTGCAGTAGAGTCACTTGGCTGACAGGTGTGATGAAAAATGACAGACCACCATAGAAAGTGTGAAGGCAGGGTGTTAGCGTATGTGTTTGAGTCAATAGTATTCTCTCTTGAGCCTCAAGGACAAGATATCTCCAGTCTGGGACGGTTTTTGACACTTTTGTTGATAGGAAATGTGTTTGCCATACTTCCGACAGGATTTGGTAAAAGTTGAATTTACGTCAGACGTTTCGTTGCTCTGATTGGTTGTAAGTCTAACTCCCCTTGGAAATCGAAAATTAACTGAGAGGTACCAATCCAAACTAATACGCATTTGCAAAGAATTGGTCTGGCGATGCCAGGCTACGTTTTTAGAGGTTCATAAGTGAATATTTCCCATCACAGGGAGGGGAGGGCTTACCAGGGGCAGCCCCAGACCAGCTCTGGCCCAGTTGACGGAGGACAGCTGCTCCCGGAGAACGTCGGCTACCGGGCTGGCCAGGTTGGGGGGCGGGAACACAGGGCCCTGGCAGCTGGGACACTGGTACCCAGCTGGGGCAGTGTGAAGGGGCAGCCGGGCTGCCAGCTCGTTGAGACACGCCCAGTGGAAGACATCTGGGGGTGGGGAGGGGTGAGGTACAGGAGAGGGGGGGTGGGGGGGGGGGTGGAGAGGGTACAAGAGGAGAGTGAGACATTGAGAGAGGAAAGTCCAAGTGGAGACAGACAGACAGATAGACAGAGAGTTCATTTAGACAGAGAGGTAACAGCACCAGTCAGCACTCAGCACTGATGAGTTTAACAACCAGTGTTAATAATGAGTTTAACAACCATTGTTAATAATGAGTTTAACAACCAGTGTTAATCCGCTCACCGTAGCAGACGAGTCTGGCTGTGTCCTGAGCATTCAGCGGATGGTTACACAGACGACAGTTGGGGTTGTAGTCGCTGTCCTGAAGCCACTGCAGATACGACTGCACTATACACTACAGAGAGAGGAGGGAAATGAGAGTAGGGCTGGGACATATGGTCAAAATCTTCTATTCCGATATAGATAATTTAATATTTCGTTAACAATATACATCACATTATAGCATGTTTTCTGGTAATTCAATAAATAAAGTAAATATAAAATAACCACATGGTAAAGCCTATATTTGTATACTCCTGTGTGAATTAAATATTTCCTCTTTATACTTTATTTCCTCTTTATCCAAACAAACATACAATCATACACGAATAAAAGGTTTCCCAACCTTGGGGTACGCCTGCCTCACTTGGGAATTTGCGGGAGATTGCTTGACTTATAGATTGACTTATAAAATATTTGATGGTACATTTTTGATTAGAAAATTATTATTTTAAAGGTTAACCCTTTTTCAAGTCTTGTGAAGGCAAATGATGGTTCGTAGTCCCATAAAGAAAACGATTAAATCAGCTCCTAGGAACTGTGTGGGAGGTGCTGATGCTGAATATGATGCTGATGAATAACATAAAACGACAGCAAACTGACCTTGTTGTGATTGGAGACCAGGCAGTGCTCACAGACGTTCACCCGGTGCTCGAAGCAGAACAGATTGGTCACCTTCCTCTTGGGACACTTACACAAACCCATGTCCAGGAACACAGTCTACACACAGGAGGGGCAAAAATATTCAAATGATATTTTATAAAAAAAATTAAAAAAAATACCACAGTCTACATCGTTTAGAGTAGAGTTAAACACTGAAAGGGCAAACTCCAGTTTGCTCCAGGCTGTGTTGACTTATCAAATAATCAGGGTACTGTTGAAAGGTCAACACAATCCAGAATAGTTTCTTAGACCTGCTGTTGTTGAGCAGTTAGAACAGACAGATAGGCTCTGCCAGAAGGCCATATGGAAATTAAATATTACACATCTCTTATATCTATTGAACATATTGTCCAGCCCCAGTTCACACGATTGCAATGATTTGCAAACATGACGTGGGTATCCTACCGTGAAGATATCAACACATAACAGCATTCCTGATCTTAACAGACTGAAGGAAGAGTTACCAGCAGGAGGCCTACAGAGTGACACTCATGGATCCTCTCCCCTGTGATTCTGCATATGTGGATGCGTTCAGGGCTAGTGGTACAGTGATATCTGATCAGGCCATACTTTTCCAACAACACACCTCATCTCTTTACATTCATGGTGCAAAGTTGTGGGGTTAAAAAAAAAAAAGGCGTGCGACGTCTGTGACGTCATCGGAAGTCAGTTTTTCCTGAATGGTGTTTCCATCGACTCTGACCACAACCTAGTGTTTAATTCATTGTGTTTTACATTTTAACAACATACAACGCTGTTTGTAAGCCGGATAACGTGTTCGTGTGCCACCCGCACCGGTTGCGTAGTAGTAATAACACATGATTAGCTACCACTGATAACTGCTGCGCTAACTGACGTCTCGACAGTTTCCTCCTGGTTAATATCCCCCCCATAACCTCATAACTCATGACGACATTACCTCTCACGCCGGCGTTACACGATGCCCATCCGTTACAGTGTCCGTGGCACGGCGGTCATTGGGCTTTCCATTGAATGTGGCTAACGCTTCTGTTTATTATGTGCCATGGATGTATGTGCCACGTCTCTTCCGCTTCCTCCGCTTCTTCGTCCTTCATTTCCGGGTTCTGAAACCAGCATGGCGCCGCCCTGCGCCCCTACCGGCACGCCGAGGTGCTGCCCTCCTACTTCATAGCTTGTTTTCTTTTCTTTCTTTTTTTTCCAACGTGGTTATTTATTTTCTTTTATGTATTATTTATGTTTGGTAGTTATTTATTTAAGTACTTATTCATCTATTCCTTTATTTATTTAGTTAGTAACTCATTTATTTATTCATGTTTACGTATTTATGTTTTTTATTTAGTTATTTATTTTTTATTGTACAATCAAATACAGATACAAATGTGTTGTAATAAACATTTTATAAATGTCCTAACCCTCCTAACCCTAACTATATATTCGGTTGTTTTAATATATTGTGTGTGTGTGTGTTGAAACTAAACTTCATCTCCTGAGATAGAGCAGACATCGTGACACCTTGATTTACATCTAAAGGAGATCATTGCTGCCAAAGAGCAGATTGTGTGGGCTGCTTTAACAGAGATGAATTCAAATACTTATCAAGGCCCAAGACTTATCATCTTGGGTGTCTTAGCTGTTTTTTTCCCCCTGCGTCAGCACAGTAAGACATTAATAATAGATAGATACTATGAGCTATATAATGCAGTGAAAATTGGAACGCATGGATATGGAGCAATATTCCTGTGCTCCATAGTTCATATTTTACTATATGATCCCTATCACATTGCCACATATTTTATATTTTTATATTGTATGGAGCACTCTTAATCCCACTAGTCTATTAATACCACTGTATAGTTGAAATGTATATTGGGTATCTCCTTTCCTTTACTGCACCATATGGGGAAAATAAATCCTATAAGTGAAACCTACCTGGCAATAGGCTATAACTTTCTGACAGGCCAATAGGGTATAACATATTAGGCTAGCACTATAACATTGGACTTACTTTAAATTGCTAAATACAGCAATAACAAAAAAAAACATATTTTTCTTGTTGTTGTTCCTCGATCTGGCCAGAATCTGCGGTGAGCGATGCGATCATAACCTGCGGTTTGTTTTGAACAATCCATCTTTCGGCCCCCGGAAAAAATGTAAAATACAAGTAAGGGGACTAGACACACCGAGACGAGAACATGCGTCGCCGGGCATCAGTCTTCATGCAGAAATCGAGAAATAAAAATGTTCGCTGCCTGTCTCGCCCCAGCCGTGTTCATTTATTCGATATTTTGTCACGTTGAACCATTTATCTTTCGCCCGCCAGTTGATGTTTATTCGAGTGGATTGCCTCTCCTCCGCTCCTCCGCTCCATCTGGGGAGAGGCTCCGGCGAGTGACGCATTTGGAACGGTTGATTAAAACAGTTGAGCAGCCAGTGGAGCTTCGCTCGACATTTCTCTTGTTTCGAACTCTCCGAGGTGCTGAAGAGCGATGCCGCGCGCTTCCCACAGCGGCCAGAAAATAGGAGGGTTTTTTTTAGAGAAGGAAGGAAACAACGAGGCCGAATGAGGAGAACGAGGAATAAAAAAATCAAAGCAGATAAACTCTGTGTGAGTAAACCGTAGGGCCTATTTTACTGAGCTATGAGACGGAAACTGGAAGTGAGTGCGATGATGACGGCGTACCGACGGTGAGTCACTATTAAAGGCCCGTTCCACGCGCACTTCAGTGCTTTGACCCGGGCTATCGCCATGGGTGCATTCATTTAAATCCCCCACCCCCCCCGGACTCATAATAATTAGCTTTCCTAAAAGCACCAGTGGACGTGGGGAAGAGCTGCTAGCGCACACTTCTTCATTTTCTTATTTGACCGCTTTGAAAAGCCAAACTCTGAGGCCTACAGTTTAGGCCGACACGGCTACCATCAAGGCCTATCCCGACGCGTTTGCTCAGCTGTGAAGCTTTCCTACAGTACTGTAGGTCCCATTACTTATTAATATTCAACAACATCCGCAAGGGCAAGCCGTTTTTCAAGCAAACATTCGCCGTATTTACTTTATTCCCGCGCCCGTGCGAGCGTTACGATGTTGTGCGTTGTCCTTGTAGGCCGTATGCCGCACACCCGCAGCCTGCCTACCGTCCCCCCATAGCCCTACGGGGGGGCTGCGGGGGGGGCGCGCCGCTGGTACGAGGTTTTACACAGAGCGTGAGAGCGAGAGAGCGAGAGAGCGAGAGAGAGAGACACAGACAGAGGGAGAGAGAGAGAGATGACAAATGTGGGTGCTTAGCAATGACAAAACAAAACACATTACCCTCGTTACCGTGTTAGAAAACAGCGTGTGCGCGGAGGCAGGCAGGGGAAGGGCACCGGTCTGACAGACACCGGGAGCCTGTCAGATGTCGGATGGAGGGCGAACCGGAGGGGGGGAGACGGGGGAGACGGATGAGGGAGGTAGGCACCAGGCAGCAGGCAGGCAGGACTTGAGGCTAAGAGACGGATATATACGGCGGCGCGCAGAAATGTTGTAGGCTTACCGGGGTCGGGGAGGCGAAGAGCAGACGTTGACTGATGGAGTGTGGCGGTATCGAGCGGCCATCGGGCCTATCTGTGAAGAACAGCGCTGGGATTGCGGCACCGGGCCGGCTAATGAATGGCTACGTTTAGGCGGCTATAGGCTCTAAATCAGGCCGGCGACGGAAAATAACCGGCTGCGTCTGCAGTGTATGTTTTGCCGCATGTGTGGATTAGTTTGGACAGGTTTTTGACCCCTATGGGAGAGGGGAGGTCGGCGGGGAAGATGGAGAGGGAGACGGCTGGGTATCTGGTGGCGGGTCGTGTTCGAACTGCCAGCCGAACGGTTGTGGGGTCCTGTGTCACCGGTTGTCCTCGTTCTACCTGTAGTCCTTTGAGCAAGACGCCTCCCCCTGCCCCTGCCTGCTCCTTAATGATATGTATCTGAATTAACTGCGAGACGCTTTGGATAAGTGTCTGCTTAATGAGGAGAAAATGGGAGGAAGGTATGGAGGTTTGAGAGAGAGAGAAAGACAGACAGACAGAGAGAGAGAGAGAGAGAGAGACAGACAGACAGACGAGAGAGAGGGGGAGAGGAGAGGACAGGGACAGGAGAGAGAGAGGGGTGGGAGGAGGAGAGAGAGGAGTGGGAGAAGAGAGAGAGAGAGAGAGAGAGAGAGAGAGAGAGAGAGAGAGAGGGAGAGATATTCGGGCAAAAGCTACACAGAGAGAGAGGGAGAGAGATGTTTGCGAGGAAGGGAGAGGGGGGGAGAGATGGGAGTGTTTGTGTGTGTAATTACGCGCCACAATGCACAGTTGACCAGACAGAAAGGTTTTTTCTGTGGTCCTGCTCTCTCTCATCTGTCACTTTAAAAGGCAGCACCGGCGGCAGCGGCAGGACTACTTGAGAACACCTCTATAAAATACTAGATGAGCACCTGAGACCTTTACAAACGGTGACCTTCAATGAATCATTGAAGTGCCTAACTTTGCACACAAAAAAAAAATTGCCTGCTGCATTCGAGAGCGATGGGGGAAAATAGTGTTTTTCCATTCTCTTTTGTCTTTCAGAGTCAAGTCACTTGCCAGCCAGGTGGTGTGTACAGCAAGGCCGAGGTTTGACTACCGTGTGGGCCTTCTTCACCTAGCGGCCATCTTGGTTCTTACTGCTAGCCGGGTGGGGGGAGTGTGGAATTAAATATTAATTTCCCCCACCCAGCTAGCGAGTCATTAATGTCCACCTATTCAAATAGACACAGCCAGTCATGAAATATAAACAGTGGTGTTGTGTTTGTGTGTGTGTTTGTGTTGTGTGTGTGTTACTGTGCATGCATAAGTGGCGTTTATTCAAAAGTATGTGCTAATTAATTAACTAACAATTAATGCATTAAGCTCATACATACCATAATCCCTTCTTCTGGGGGGTGTTGTGGATTTTGCAAACACAAAGGTGTGTGCGCCATGGCAACTGAGTTGGTGTTATAATTGCAAGTGTTTATTTGAGTGTTAATTTTCTTTTTCATGTTGTCCTTGTGTGTAAAATGTGATGTTTTTTCGCTGTGTTCTGGGCAGCTGAAAATCACCTGGTGAAAATATAATTATTTGTAATAATAAAGAGCTGAGGATAGGAGTCTAAAATGTCAGCAAATGCTATTGTTTGCGTTTTTGGTTATTTCTGGTTAGATTCTGCCACTGTTGTCGGCCAAACACTTTAGGCTTTACTACTTTAAACCTCTTTTTGTTCATATCGATATGTATAATGGTCAGTATGTGGCAGATTTACAGGAACATGTTCATAGGGTTTATGATAAAACAACATTTCTTGTGTGATGAGTGTGTGTCTGCAACCAAATTTGCAGAGGACAGACAAGGCACTGCCCTCGTAGCACGTAGCATTATCTGATTTATGTTTTACGATTAACTCAGATAAGATCCAAATTTAACCCGTTTTTTCCTCTTCTTCCCTTTTCATAAATGTATTTTCCCAATGTCTCTTAAACCAAATCAAATTACCCCCCTGCTGTTAATCAAATCGTATAATTTGCGAAGTAATTACGCTTTAGATTCTGTTGCTTTTTCAGGGCATCGGCTCACAGGAAAATCCGTTGGGCTTTGTTTTCAATGAAATTGAATTGACTGATTGATTTATGTGTGTCAAATCAAGGGCAAAAAGAAAGAGAGAGAGAGAGAGAGAGAGGGGGACATGGAGAGAGATGGAGTGAGAGCAGAGAGAGATGGTGAGAGAATGAGTTTAAGAGACAGAAATATATATATATATATATATATATATATATATATATATATATATATATATATATATATATATATATATATATATATATAAATATAAATTAGTTTAAGAGAGAACAGAGAGCAGAGGGAGAGAAAGTGAGCGTTTACAGAGAAAGAGATAAAGAGACAGACAGACAGAGCGATAGACAGACAGACGGGGTAGAGTCTCTGGTGTGTATAGACAGAGAGACATACAGAGAGACAGACAGAGAGGGAAGGCGTACGTAGACGGAGAGACAGAGGGACAGAGAGACCAACAGAAGAGGGTAGGGGTGTATAAAGACGGAGCGGGGACTTGATGGTGCATGCTGGGTATTGAATGAGACAGAGACAGATGGAGTGGAAGAGATGAAGAGAGAGAGATTCAGACGTACGCTGCTGACCTCAGTGCTTCTCCACTAATCAATACACGGGAAATGTGTGTGTGTGTGTGTGTGTGTGTGTGTGTTCATGTCTGTGTGTGTGTGTCTGTTCATGTGTTTGTGTTTATGTGTATGTGTGCTTATGTGTGTGTGTGTGTGTTTATTTGTTTGTGTTTGTGTGTGCATGTGTGTGCAAGTGTGTCTATGCACATCCGTGTGTGTGTGTGTGTGTGTGTGTGTGTGTGCATGTCTATACGCATGTGTCTATGCACGTGTGTCTATGCATGTGTGTGTGTGAGAGTGTGTGCTGCCAGCACCAATAAAAATCAACATCCCAGTGACATTGTCTGGGCCCCGTCTGACTCCCAGCTCGACCTTTGACCTCAGAACGAGTTTCTACTTAATGCGATGCCCTGTAATCCTGTAGAGGACTAAGAGCCCTGCAGCACTTTAACCAATCATAGTAGGCCAGCACTCCAACCAATCAGAGAGACCTCAGACTGGCCAGGGCATGGGCCAATCAGAGAAGAGCTCGCCATGAAACACTACACCCGGATATATACACATATTCATTTATTCTGGGTTTATTGTTATTTATGAATTTTATTTATATAGTTAATGCATAATATGATATTCTTGTCATTGAATTATTTCTCCCTCTCTGTCCTCTCACTCTGTCTCTCTCTCTCCTTCCCCCTCTCTACCTTTCTCTACATGTCTCCCTCTCTCTCCTTCTCTCTCTACTCTCCCCCTCTCTCCCTATCTGTATCTCTCCCTACCTGTATCTCTCCCTCTCTCTCTCTCTCTCTCCCTCCTCTCTCTCTCTCTCTCTCTCTCTCTCTCTCTCTCTCTCTCTCTCTCTCTCTCTCTCTCTCTCTCTCTCTCTCTCACACACACACACACACACACACACACACACACACACACACACACAGTCACACACACTGCATGGCTCTTGAAAGGTATCTAAAGTATCGCTCGGAGCAGCACATTTTTCCATTAGCTGAATTTCATGCCGCTTCTATTAATCAGATAAAGTACATTTGCCATTGGATCCATACCCCTCTCTGGTTGCATCACCTTTTAACAGTTTAACAAATCGGTGCGAAGCAAAGAAGGAAAGAAATTCACTCTTCCCTAACTCCTCACGACGAGCTGGGCGTGGATTTCATCATAAAAACGGTTAAAAAACGCCATATTTTACTGTTAACTCATTTATCTTTCTAAAAATGAGCCATTATACAATTACCGGTATTATGTCCTGAATGAAAGGAAATGTACTAAATCAGAGACTCACTTTTCAGAGAAAACACACCTTCATTTACTATTTATTTATTTTGCATGTCATTAAGGAGTAACATACACTATAAACACACACCTGTGACTGCATAACAATTCATTTTTAGTATTGATGCACCTGTATACTAAAGCCTGTATGCTAGCCTGTGTTGCTTGGCAACCATTTTGCTGTCATTTTGCTTAAGCTGTCTTATTGCTCGGCGGAAGAATGATGATTTGTTTTCAATAAATGATCGCATTTTATGTTGCCGTGTTTATTTTCTGAAATCTTACTGGGTAGTCTACAGTTCCATTTTAGTAACCGTTTTATAAAAGCGAAAAGGCACTTGAGGCCGTGATTTACAATGATTTTGGGAACCACTCAAGGGCAATGTTAGGCACGAATTGCTTTAAAGGTACAGCGATTCTGGGCAGAGATTGTTGATATTATAACTCAACACCAAACCAATACACACTCCCAGCAGTCCCCCGTCGGTGGCCCTTCAGAAGCGCCGCACCCCCCAAATTCATGGATTCACGTGTTGCCAAGGCAACGACACTAACTAACTGTTTTGGATGTGTTTGGACCGCTGGAAAAGCCTCGGCGACGTTTACGCGGCTCTTCCCCCCCTCGCCTGATTATAGTCCCTTCTTGTTCAATTCACGTTCTTCTGACCCTCTCCTCTTTGGCAGTTTCTCGGCCATCTCTCCATCATTTTAGCATGTGCCAGATTTACCATCACTCTCGCTCCTTACTGCTTACTCCCCCCCCCCCCCCCAACATCTCCCCTCTCCCTCCACTGTTGCATGAGCCCGAACGCCCCCTAGCCGCTGATTGCCTGGAACGGCCCGACCCGAGCCACTTTGTTTATTGCCCATTTACAGAGTGTGTTTGAACGCCAGATTTTTCTTTCCGCGCCCCCCCCCCCCCACAGAACGGACAGCTCGTGGACCGTGAGGAGACATTCGGAAAATTGGACCAAGAGCGTATTGGATTGGGAATCGCCGACTATATCTTTAAATATAACACAGCCCCTTTACTCAACGAAAAGGGACGGTTCAGAGGAAATCCTCCCCCCCCCCCCCCTTCTCTTTGAGGAGGTGTCAGCGGTGCCGAGGAGCAGACAGGCAGGGCAGAACATCGGGATGGCTTACTGTCAGCTTGACAGCGGGGCAGACCATTAGACCAGCAGGGATGTGTCAGCCCGGCGTTCTGCACCAGGAGAGACCCACGACCACCACTACTGCTGCAGTCATTTGGCTCTGTCTCTCTCTGTCTCTCTCTCACACACACACACACACACACACACACGGGCGCGCGCACACATCTGCGCGCACGCAATGCACGCATGCATGCAGCGTATGCAACGCACGTCACACTGTCTCTCTCTGTCTGTCTCTATCTCCCCTCTGCCTTCTTCCTCTCTCTCTCTCTCTCTCTCTCTCTCTCTCTCTCTCTCTCTCTCTCTCTCTCTCTCTCTCTCTCTCTCTCTCTCTCTCTCTCTCTCTCTCTCTCTCTCTATTTGTCTCTGTCTGTCTCTGTCACACACACACACACGCACCCCCACACACACACACACACACACAACCACATAGACACACACGCATGCTCATGCAGATGCGCACACACACACACACACACACACACACACACATACACACACACATGCAAGGACACACGCACATCTGACACTCACTGTCTTCTCTAGATTAGGGTTTTGTCAAAGCATGGCAGTTGGTGGAGCAAGACTTTTCTTTTTTCATCCACTTGAGTGAGGTCAGTTGGTGCTCAGTTTGTTTGTTTTTTTCACACCCAGAAATACTCACTTTCCCACGACGACGAATCTCCGCAACTCACCTGCTTGATGAATGGCTTTGATTTGGGCAGCGATTTCAACAAGCGGCTTGTCGAACAAGACTTCCTCAGTTCATGAAGGAGGAGAGTCTCTATCTCTATACACACACAGATTACCGCTGCCAATATTTTCCAAAGACTTTAACCCCCCCCCCCCACACACACACACACACACACACACACACTCACCCACCACCCACCCACCTCTGGTCTCCCCCCCCCCCCCTCCCCCCCCTCCCGTGCGTCCTGTCTCCATGCTGAGTTACTGTAGCTGACCCATTTGGATTTACTGCCTAAATAAACCAGTCGACTGTGAATTATGCTTTACGGTGTAAACTTTTATAGAATATACTTTGGCAGCGGCAGCTCGCAAGGTAGAGTGGATGTGACACTACGTATCTGTGATTAAACACATATTGGAATAGAAGGTACAGAGTTTATGGCTGCAATCATGATTTTAACAGCTGGATGGGCCGGGGGAGGGAAGTAAAAAAAAAAGGAAAAAGAAAGAAGAAATGGCAGAATTTCCCGTTGAGTCGCCGGCAATTAAAATCAATAGTTTACTCTGAGCCTATAGGGACCGTCGGCCTTTCCATTACAGGAATTAATATGAGCAAGGACACAGCAGAGGTAAACACTGTAAGAGATACAGAGGGAGAGAGAGAGAGAGAGAGAGAGAGAGAGAGAGAGACGCTAGTTCAGGAACAGACTGGAAAAGATGAAAATAACAGATGGCCGTGGATCCACTGTTGCGTGTAGAGCGTATCATTGCAGTTTCTATGCCTAAATGAGACTTTTAAAACAAACAAACAACAGCGTTTTACGATGAAAGTGTCGTCGCTGATTGGAGATATGATTATTTGGATCTGCTGGAGTCGAAGTATATTCATAGAGGACTACTATTATCCCACCAGGTGTGATGTTGATTAGCCATTAGAAACCGTTTGAAAAACGACCCACTGGTGACATTACAAGTGGGAGGGTTGCCCACCTACCCAGTCCACTGGGAAGGCTGGTAGGTTGATGTATTCATCATACATCCGGGTGGACACCCCCACTGGTGATGTCACTAGAGGGTAGATTTTGAAAATGGCTTGTAATAGCTTATCAACATCACGCCTGCCCTGGTCAAATAGGGGCCCGTTAGTGGTGAGATGCAAAAATGGCCGTGCAGGTTTAGCTTTCATATACCTGACATCACAATTTGCGCGTGTGCATGCACAGCACAAAGCCATGTTGCCAAGAGAGCGAGGAAGTCATCATTAAGTAGTGTAGACCTTGAAAACAAAGCACTCCCACCTCCAAATAGCTCTCCCTCCCTCCCTACCTCCCTCCCTCCCTCCTTCAAAATATGAGAAGGGCTCTTTTACCAGATCTTCACAGAGAGAGACGTATGTAGAATTACAGAAAGTAGCGAACAGCAAATTGACTCTTGGTGCCGAGTCTTTTATCTCGCTCGGAAGTTGACAACAAAACCACATAATTCTCCTGAGGAGCAATTTGTGGGCTGAACTTTCCGCCTAGGCGGCACGCACATCCTAATCCTCCGTCAGAGTGGGGTGACGCACCTGTAAATGTCACCTCCAAGGATGTTTTAATCATGAACCATTATACAGCAGAGCAGCGCTTTCCACTAAAAATCTTGCCAACAAAGAGATAACCACTTAGAAGGCCGGTAATGTGTGTGTGTGTGTGTATGCACCTGTGTTTGTGTGTGTGTGTGTGTGTGTACTCAATGCAGTAGAGATAGACTAGAGTAGGGCGGAGCCCAGTGGCGTGTCCAGACTTAAATAGGAGGGGTGGCCTATGGAGCGGTACTGAATAACACAGGGGCTGTGGGGACCACAACACCCACCTTTTGCAAATCAGATAGGAGAATATACACCTTTCAAAAGTAACTTATTTCATTTATAGACCAGATTTAGTAAGGGTGGCACTCACATTTTTTGTGGGGGCTTGTGCCACCCAGGGCCCCCCTGTGGACACGCCCCCTGGTAGACTTGTAATAGGGTATAGGAGGATGTAGATGGACCTGGGCCGGGTGGACTCACCTGAAAATGCACCGTCAGTGAACTCTTTGAAATCTGGAACCTTAAAACCCAACTCTTTAGCCTGGCTTTTATGCGAAGAATCATTTCATTTATTTTTTTCTTATTTTATTTTATAGTAGGGTGGAGGGAGCCCGGGGTAGGGTGGAGGTAGCCATGGGTAGGGTGGAGGTAGCCCAGGGAAGGGGGGAGGTAGCCCAGGGTAGGGTGGAGGTAGCCCAGGGTAGGGTGGAGGTAGCCCAGGGAACGGGGGGAGGTAGCCCAGGGTAAGGTGGAGGGAGCCCAGGGTAGGGTGGAGGTAGCCCAGGGAACGGGGGGGAGGTAGCCCAGGGAACGGGGGGAGGTAGCCCAGGGAAGGGTGGCGGTAGCCCAGGGAATGGGGGGAGGGAGCCCAGGGTAGGGTGGAGGGAGCCCATGGTAGGGTGGAGGGAGCCCAGGGTAGGGTGGAGGGAGCCCAGGGTAGGGGGGAAGTAGCCCAGGGAACGGGGGGAGGTAGCCCAGGGTAAGGTGGAGGTAGCCCAGGGTAGGGTGGAGGGAGCCCAGGGTAGGGTGGAGG